>JAPVLO010002979.1:0-26537 GCA_027257055.1 Cephalopachus bancanus
CTCCAACTCAAAACAAAACAAAACAAAAACACAACAAAATATCTTTAGGTTTGTAGAAAATCTGTGGTTTGATAAAACAATAACAGTTTAAAAACCATTATAGTAATTGATACCTACAGAACACTCCATCCAAAGACCACAGAATACACATTCTACTCATCACCGCATGGAACATATTCTAAGATTGACCACATAATTGGAAACAAATCAAGCATAAGCAAATTTTGAAGGACTGAAATTCTACCATACACCTTCTCGGACCACAGTGGAATAAAAATAAACATTGATACCAACAAGGTCCCTCCAAAACCCACAAAGACATGGATACTAAACAGCATGATGCTAAACAACTCCTGGGTCAATGATGAAATCAAAACAGAGATCAAAAGATACCTGGAAACAAATGAAAATGAAGAAATATCTTACCAAAATCTCTGGGACACCTTGAAAGCTGTAGGAAGAGGGGAATTTATATCCCTACAAACACACATGAAGAAAATGGAAGAAACACAAATTAACAACCTAACAAGCCACCTAAAGAAGCTGGAAAAGCAAGACCACAAAAACCCTAACTTCAGCAGAAGAATCCAGATCACCAAAATAAAAGCCCAAATACAGGACATATAAGACAAAAAGATAATACAAAAAAATCAATGAAACAAAAAGCTGGTTCTTCGAAAGGATAAACAAGATAGATGGTCCCCTAGCTAGACTGACCAAGAAAAAATGAGAAAAAACCTAAATAAGCACAATCAGAAACACAAAATATGAAGTCACATCTGACCCTGAAGAAATACAAAAGATCATTACAGACAACTATGTACACTTGTATGGAAACAAACTTGAAAACCTTAAGGAAATGGAGGACTTTCTGACATCACACAACCTACCTAAGTTGGAACAAGAAGAAATTGAGACCCTAAATAGAGCAATAACAATCAAGGAAATCGACCACATAATAAGAAAGCTTCCTACCAAAAAAAGCCCTGGTCCAGATGGCTTTCCAGCAGAATTCTACAAGACATTTAAGGAGGAGCTGATACCAATCCTACTGAAGATATTCCAGGCAATTGAAAAAGATGGAACTCTCCCCAAATCATTTTACGAAGCCAACATCACATTGATACCCAAGCCAGGCAAAGATCCAACAAAGAAAGAGAACAACAGGCCAATATCTTTGATGAACATAGATGCTAAAATTCTCAACAAGATCCTAGCAAACCGAATTCAACAATACATCTCAAAAATCATCCATCATGACCAAGTAGGCTTCATTCCTGGGATGCAAGGTTGGTTCAACATTCATGAAACCATAAATGTAATTAAATACATCAACAGACATCAAAACAAAAACCACATGATTATATCATTAGATGCAGAAAAAGCTTTTGATAAAATCCTGCACCCCTTCTTGATAAAAACCCTCGAACATCTAGGCATACGGGGAACATACCTCAAAATAGTAAAAGCCATCTATGAGAAGCCCACAGCCAGCATACTCCTAAATGGACAAAAATTGGAATCATTTCCCCTGAAAACTGGAAAACGACAAGGATGCCCACTCTCACCCCTGCTGTTCAACATAGTATTGGAAGTCCTGGCTCAAGCAAGCAGAGAAGAGGAGGCAATCAGGGGTATCCAAATAGGAAAAAAGGAAGCCAAGTTATCTCTCTTTGCAGATGATATGATTGCTAGTACCTTGAAAATCCAAGAGAATTTGTCGAAAACCTCCTTACACTGATAAAGGCCTTTGGCAAAGTCTCAGGATACAAAACAAATGTACAAAAGAAATTGCATTTCTCTACACCAATAATAAACAAACAGAAACCCAAATAAAAAACACAATTCCATTCACAGTAGCCACAAAAAAATGAAATACCTTGGCATCTTCCTAACCAGAGACATGAAAGACCTTTACAATGAAAATTACAAAACACTGCTCAACAAAATCAAAGATGACACAAACAAGTGGAAGAATATCCCATGCTCATGGATTGGAAGAATCAACATGGTGAAGATGTCCATCTTACCTAAGGCAATCTACAAGTTCAATGCAATACCCATCAAATTGCCAGTAACATTCTTCTCAGAACTAGAAAAGACAACACAGGAATTCATATGGAAACACAAACGTCCAAGAATAGCCAGAACAATCCTCAGCAAAAAAAAAAACACACACAAAAAAACCAAAAACAAAAACAGAGCAAGTGGTATCACATTACCAGACTTCAAATTTACTATAAAGCTACAATCATCAAAACAGCTTGGTATTGGTATAGGAACAGCCATATAGATCAATGGAATAGAATTGAGATTCCAGAAGCAAACCCTCAATTTCTCAACCAACTCATCTCTGACAAAGCCTCCATCACCTACCACTGGGGAGAGGAGAACCCATTCAGTAAATGGTGCTGAGAAAACTGGCTGACCACATGCAGAAGATTGAAACAGGATCCCTATCTATCCCCGTGCACAAAGGTTAACTCCAAATGGATCAGAGACCTAAATGTAAAACCTCAAACCATAAGAACCTTAGAAAAGGAAGGAAATACCCTCATGGAAATCGGAACTGGCATCCAATTCCTGAACAAAACCTGAAACCCACAGGTCATAAGAGAGAAGATAGACAAGTGGTACCTTATTAAACTGACAAGCTTCTGCAAGGCCAAAGAAACCATCAAGAGAGGAGGGAGACAGTCTACAGACTGGGAAAAAGTATTTGCCAACACCAGCTCTGACAAAGGCTTAATATCCTGGATCTACAAGGAACTCAAATGTGCTGAAAAGAAAAAAACAAACAACCCCATTATAAATTGGGCAAAAGATATGAACAGACACTTCACAAAGGAAGACGTCCGAGCAGCCAACAGACGCATGAAGAAATGTTCAACCTCACTAATCATCAGGGAGATGCAAATCAAAACCACACTGAGATACCTCCTATCTCCAGTCAGAATAGCAATCGTGAACTCGAAAAACAACAGGTGCTGGAGAGGGTGTGGCGAAAAGGGAACGCTTCTACACTTTTGTTGGGAGTGTAAACTAGTGCAACCTCTGTGGAAAGCAGTGTGGCGATTCCTAAAAGCTCTAAATATCAACCTCCCATATGACCCCGCAATCCCCCTACTGGGAATATATCCTGAAGAACACAAATCACTCTATAAAAAAGATACCTGCACACATATGTTTATCGCAGCGTTGTTCACAATAGCAAGAACATGGAAACAACCATGCTGCCCATCAAGAGAGGACTGTATTAAAAAAATGTGGTACATATACACAATAGAATACTACTCAGCCATAAAAAAGTACAAAATCATGAATTTCGCATCAACCTGGATGGAACTAGAGTCTATAATACTGAGTGATCTCTCACAGAAACAAAGATCCGAGTATCACATGTTCTCACTCATATAATGGACCTTAAACAGTCATAAGAAAACGACTGAAGGTACTGGGAAACTATGGGGGCAGGGGGAAGGAGATGGGATTAATAGTAGCAAATACCTGTCTGGGGATGGGGAAACACCTCTTATCAACAGGGTGCCTGAATGAAACCTAACTGTATACCTAACCCCTAACTGTACCCCACAACATCATAATAAAAAATATTGATTAAAAAAACCACCATAGTAACAAAGTATTTTAACAGAATCATGATGGATACTAACATTATTTGTCGTAAGTTTGATGACAAGTGCAATTATTACATAATTTCAAAACATATTCTTATGAATTTATCAATTACAAGGAGCAAGTAATAATTTTACAAGGAGGAATATGGAGGGTATTAACTTAATCCAGTGATCAGAGTTTACATCCCCTGCAATGAGACAAATCTACAGTACATGACTCCAGATGTGGTGCACTCATAGAAACAGGGAGCCATGTTTAAGGTATTTCTTCAAAAAACACATGTCTTAACTCACGGGAAACGTCAGACAAACTCAAAATAAACACAGCCCACAAAATAACTGACCTGTACACCTCAAGTAACATGATCAAAGAAAAGAAAAAGCTGAGGAACATTTACAAGCTTGAAGATGTCAAAGGCACATAAAAACAAAATTTAATGGATGATCCTGGGTTAGACTTGACAGGAAGAAGAAAAGTTCATAAACATTTCTTTAATTATAAAAAAACTAATGATGAAATCTGAATGTGGTCTATAGATCAGGTAATATATAAATGCCAAATTTGCTAATTTTGATGATTTTATACTTTTCTAACTTTCTTATTCTTAGAAAATAAATACTGAAGAATTTATTGGTGAAGGGCCACAATTTTGGCAACTTAGTCTCATAAGATTCAAAAAAAATTATATCACACACACACACACACACACACACACACACACACACACACACACATCCTGCAACTTTTCTAAATCTTAGATTAGAAATATACATGTAAAATTTTAACAAAATATGACAATGAGGATCAATAACAAAATGTCTCAACTTTTTAAGATTAAGACTGTAAAGACTTATCTCTCACTCTAACTATACATTCACTGTAGATTACCTGTGGATTCTGCTCCAAGTAATTGGCACACATCATTTGTACTACGTTGAAGTCACCACAGGAGAGGGATGTGTTGGAATATACACTCCATCTTAAAACTTCTAACTGAAAATGACATAATTCATAGTTAATTAGTCAAAGATGGCAGAAAAGTGTTATCCTGCCATGTGTACCTTTTAAAATGTATTTTAATATTTCAATTTAATTTTTAAATGTGGTTAGTGTCTATGATTAAAGAAGAAAACAGCAAATCAAAATTAATACCTGTATCAGGTTTATGTTTGTTTGTAAAACACTGGAAAAAATAACTGTGTTAAAGCCTGAAAAAACCAAATGAAAAAAATTTTACATCAATGCATTTCTTTTTGCCAGTTGGATATTTACCTTGACTATGCTTTTAATTTGAATTATTTAAATGTCGGTCTTTGCTTCCATTCTTGTGCGACATCACACCAAGACTAATTAACAAATACTTTCTAAAAAGATTTATGATGAACTTTCAAATCTCAGCTGGATTTATATAGTAAACACAAAGATTAAAATATGAGCCCACAGAAGTCAGCGTGGTAAGGGCCTTAAAAGAAGAATTTCGAGTCCCAGTTTAAACCTCAGCTCCATCACTTGGTAACTACATTACCTTAGGTACTTCCTCAGATTATCTGTGCCGCCAACGTATTATTTGTGGTATTATTTATGCTAAATGACTTTAATTTTTGTACTTCATGGATTTGTTATTTAGATAAAGTGAATTAACATTTTTACAAGTCCAGAAGAGCGCCTGGAGAAAGCAAGCTCTAAATAAAATTTATTGAATTAAATTATCTTCTGAATCCCTTAGAAAGCTAAGTAATATACTAAAATAACATTAGTCTCATGATGTCATGGTGGTGTAGACTCAAAATTCTGAGGTCTGCATAGTGAGACTTGTGAGATTAAAATCTATTTGTCTTGGTTTTCTTATCTATGTGATCGAGAGAATCATCATTGACATTTTTATTTCATACAGGGATTGTGAAACTTAATTGAAATAACATTTGTGAAAGTGGGTCAAATTTTTTTAAAAGTCCTGTACAAACTTTTGCTTTTCAATGTAATACTTGGAAAAATTAATGGCCTCATGAGTGAAATAGGTTGACACGTGAACACATGCTTCTGATGTTTGGGTTAACTTCCTGGACAGAAAATACAGCACAGTAGTTTAAAGCAGGCCTCAACAAACATTTCTTATAGTGAGCAAGATAGTAAATATTTTAGACTTTGCCCACATACAATGGGCTCAACTTAGCCATGGTAGTGAGGAAATGAAAGATTGATGGTAATTAACAAAATGAGAACAGTTTCTTTTTAATAAAACTACAAAATGATGTGTCTCCCCACTCCCATTTAGAGGATGAACTTTGAAAACTCATTTTGAATTCTAGTTTTGCCATTTAATGAATGGATGACCTTGGGAAAGTTACTTAGCAAGTCTGTGTCTATACTTCCTATGGAAAAAAAATTGGGATTTATTATAAGGGCTGCTGTGAACATTAAAATGATGTAAACAAGCAAACCACTTATTTCAGCTCTGGCACATATTAATTCCTACACAAATTTATGTTATTGCTATTGGTTGATGAAGAGTTAAAGGGATGTTAAAATTTTAGAAGATCTCTATTTTATCTGACATCCTCATTGACGTATTTATTTTTAAATTTGTTTTTATTTTAAAGATGTGGACTGCAATTCAGTGTTTGATATACAAGTCATCAACAGACAGGTAAAGTTTGGGCCTCCCTTTGGTCCCCACTTTTCTAGGTTAGCGATCAGATATTCTTATTGATGTTGTGTGCTCCACCCCCACCCAGAAGTATCCTACTACTTTTCTTATAGTAGTATGGTAATTGTTCAGGGTCCACTTATGAGTGAGAACATGTGGTACTCTTTTCTTTGTTTTTGTGAGAGATCACTGAGTACGATGACTCTAAATCCATTCAAGTTGCTGCAAAGTTCATATGTTTGTCCTTCTTTATGACTGTGTAATATTCCATTGTGTATATGTACCACTTTTTTTTATCCAGTTCAGTTTCAATAGGCAGGACATTTGGTTCCATGTTTTTGCTATTGTGAGTAGTGCTGCAATACATATGTATGTACAGGTATTGTTTTTTTTAGAATGAAAAATAAGCAGCCTCATTAAAAAGTGAGTGAAATACATGAATTGGCAGTTCTTTAAAGAAGATACATGGACAGCCAACAAATACATGAAAAAGTGCTCAATCTCACTAATCATCAGATAAATGCAAATCAAAACCACATTGAGATAATACCTAAGCCCAGTAAGAATGGCCATCATTAATGAAACAGCAACAGATGCTGGCAAGTTTGTGGAGAAAAAGGGTGGGGATGCAAACTAGTACATCCTCTGGAAAATGGTGTGGCAATTTCTGAATGAAGTAGATATTGACCTTCCATATGACCCAGCATTCCTCCTGCTAGGAATATAACCAGAGAAACTCAAATCATTCCACATTGATGTTTCAAAAACAATGTTCCACAATCTTGTCCTTGGAGTTTCTGGTATAACTATTTGTCTTTTTTAATAACAAGGTTGATTAATTCTAATAATTTATGAGGGCAAAGTTTATTATTGTTAGGTCATACTCCCAGTGTGTCTTTCAGAATGTAAGGTCAGTCTTGCTGGAGGTGTGGGTGTCTGGTGTGTGATATGGTGCCATAAGAAAGTGCAAAGAATTGAACAGGAGTTAGATGAGAAGATATAGTTTATTTAGAAAATAAATTAGAGAAACATGGCAATAGCTATAGCTTGAAGAGCATATGGCCACACCAGAGTCTAGTAAGGCAATGGTGAATAACTCTTCAAGGTTGAATCCTTTTAATTCTTCCCTTTGATGGGGGAGATCACTAAGGTGGTTGGGGGATGGTCTGCTCCAAGTCATCATGAAAGGACAAGTAAGTGCAGGTACTGGACAGCAGGCAGATGGATGGGTTAGTCACAAGATTGCTGCCATGTTGAGAGCTATCACGTAGGTCATGAAGGGCTGAATAGGTTAACTTGGGTCTATTGAGTGGAGGATAATACTTGAACTAGAAAAGCTAATTAGTAACAAGCTGGAGAGGGAGCTGTAAAGCAACTATCAATAGGTACCTCTGAGAAACTGGTTCTGTCCTTGACTAGTGATTAGAAGGTAAGTTAAGTGAACTGCTAGAAAAACATCAAGTTTAGGTAATGTTAAAATGGCTGCTCATTGGGTATATTAAGTCCATGTTATATCCTTTCATTTTGGTATATTAAATCCATGTTATGTCCTTTCAAGTTCATTATAGATTGGAGCCAATTTTATGAGTGAGTCAGTTCACGTGAAAGTTATCTTTTTAGTAAGAAAACGTAAGGTATGACCAGTATTGTTCTCGTAAATGATATAAAGAAGATGAAGTGTTGTGTGAAACTTACACACACACACACACACACACACACACACACACACACACACACACACACAGTGTTTAGAATCCAAGAATCAATGTTTGATTTTGGCTCTAGCACTTATTATTCTTGTTTAACTTAAAAATTTCCTTTTTCCTCCCTCTATCTGGTAAAAGCACTAAGTGTACAAAATTGTTGTGAAGTGAAAATGAGAATGTGTAAAAGGACTTTCGGAATTTTTTTTCAAATATTTATCATTAATTGATTGAGAAGTTTGTTTCCTGCTAATCTGAATTCAAATTGTATGTTTAAATATGGATGTTGACTGCAAATGTAATCGACTCTGCACTCACGGGAAGAGTGTTTTATTAGGGATACAAGGTTCACACATGGAAATATGCAGTCAATTTATACAAATAAAAATATATCTTGTGACTTTGATGAGAAGATGTTGCAGTTTGTCAGAAAAGCAGAAAATAAAATTGATAAGAAAGTTTATCAAGAAGAAACTTGTAGAGGAGGAAATGTGACTTGGGTTTTAAGGAATGATTGAAATTTGAGTGCTAGTGATTTCCAAAGCTGATGGTCAATTACCATCTCCAAAGGAGCTCTAAAAAAGCTACCAAAGCTTGGGGTCTATTTCAGATTCCAATTATGTTTTTTAGAATGTCTCCAGTTATTGCAAGCATTTAGCTGAATTGAGAACCTCTGAGTAACAAGCTCCACGTTGATGCTGCCACTGAATTTCCTGAGAACTTGTTAAATATACAGAATTTCAGGCTCAGTTCAAGACTCATCATATTCAAGTTTGTCCTTTGAAATTTTTGAGCAACTTGAACAAAATTACAGCTGATAATAGACAGCCAAACCAACATCAGATGGAAACATGTAGCTTCATTTCAAACCCCTTGCCAACAAGGGAGATCCCAAAAGGACTTTTATCTTTTTCTTGTTCTACATTCTAATACTTGAAGTAGTCTACTGATAGAAATGTAATGGATTCTGTAACACTTTAATTTACCTCTAAATTAATGAATTGCCTGTTTTGCATAGTTTCACAAGAGTTTTTATATCATTTTCATCCATAAACCTAATAAGGTAAATAAATTTTAATGTAGCATGAACGTAGGAGGTGGGTGTACTTTTTGGTATTGCTCCTTTCCCTAAAATAAGTGGTTAACACTGTTTTGATCCTTTGCAACCCTTCACAAAAATGTGACTGTGTCCGGCCATGGACAAAAATAACAGTAATGTAGGTCACAATCTCTGAAAACACTAAAAAATGCTCCAAGCAATAACAAAACTGCAAGCAGCAGCTATGATCATTTAAATGTGTTCATTTAAAGCACTCTTAACTAATGGATCAGAGAATTACAGACTGTAATTTAAAATTACTTAGAAATATTAAGAGCACAATTGCCAAATCTGTGAAATCTTACCAAAGTCATATTTATAGGCAAATGCATAGCAGTACATGCCTTTATTAAAACATTAAATTAATAGTAGTTTTTAACACAATTTTTAAAATTTGGAGTCTCATTCCATTTCTCAGGCTGGAGAGCAGGGCATGCTCATGGCCACAGTAGCCTCAACCTGCTGGGTTCAGCAGCCTCCACTGCTTCAGCCTTCCAAGTAGCTGGAACTGCAGGCGTGCACCACCAAGCCAGTCTTATTCTGATTTATTGTAGAGACAAGGTCTCACCAAGTTGCCCTAGCTGGTCTTGAGCTCCTGAGCTCAGACAATCCTCTTGCCTTGGCCTCCCAATGTGCTGAGATTACAGGCTTGAGCCACCACACCTGGCCTTAAAACAATTTTGTAAAGACTGTTTTTTTGGAGCAGTTTTAAGTTCACAGCAAAATTGAGAGGAAGATGAAAAGATTTTCCATGTAGCCCTGCCCCAGTACACTCATACTCCTATAAACATAGTCTTTCAACATCCTTCACTAGAATGGTATATTTGTTACAGTTGATGAACCTACTTGACATCATTATTACTCATGTCCATGGTTTACTATAGAGTGTACTTGGTGTTTTATATCCTATGAATTTAGACAAACATATGATGACTTGTATGCACCATTACATTTTCATACAAAGTAGGTTAAATGATCCAAAAATCATTTGTGCCCTACTCAAATTCTATGCAACCACTGATATGTTTACTGTCTCCATAGTTGTTCCTTTCCCAGAATATCATATAGTTTAAATAATGCGGTATGAACCTTTTCATAGTGGCTTCAGTATTATGTTTATAAAAAGGAGAAAATAAATGTATGTGTAAATGTGCATTAAGGTGGTCAAAATTAACTTTAAATAATGCTATCAAAGAAGATTAAATCAATCATGTGTCAAGGTTAAATTAAAGTCACACAAAAAGCTATAAAAACATAGTATCCAAATAAAACTATGGTAAAGCAATTCAATATTACAGTAGTATTAGGTAGAACAAGTTGAATGATAAAAATTTAAACTATTTTTCCTTTTTTGATATAGAATATATAACAAAAAGAAAGCTGCAGAATTTCATATACATTTTTATTTACTAACTTGTACATTCAAGGAGGGCACTGGGATTGAGCTTGTATTAAAATATGCAAAAAATGAATGTAGAATTATTTATACCTGTTTGTCTATATTTCTATCACTGTATTTATCTCTCAATCACTAAAATAATTTACTAAAGCTATTTTAAAAATGAGAACACCTACATTTTTTATATTTATTTTACTTTTTCTCAATAAAATCTATAACTAGAAATCCTGCGTTGATGTAGATTTCACCCCAGTCTCTTTCTTACCATCTTTCATCTGCAATTGTCAAATTTGAGGTATTCAAATATCACACCATTCACTTGGAATCATAAAGCATTAAATATCTGACTAGGAATGTACATTAAATATTATGTTGTCCAAACAGTTATCTTGTATTTAAAATATTTCACCTTGCCTTTGGATTGAACATTCATTGTAACATTTAAAAAATCACCTTGAATAATAGAATGCTTAAAGATGTGATCTGGGAGAAATTTCTCTTTATGCCTTCTGGACTAACTTACCTAGAATATTCAGAATTCACTAATACTGTTAACAAATGCTCACTTTCTACTTGAGTGCTCTATTTCCTTTAGTCATTCACCATGTGACATTGTGGAGCCTCCCTCTTTCTGTTCTGGGCACACTCCTTAGGCTACCTCCAGTTTGTCAGGTCCACTTTCTTTCTTTTTTTTTTTAAAACATTTTATTAACATTTATTATTTTATTTTATTTTATTATATAATAAATATTGCTTATTATGATATTGTGGGGTACAGTTAAGGGTTAGGTATACAAATATGCTTCATTCAGGAACCCTTGTTGATAAGAGGTGTCTCCCCATCCCCAGACAGATGTTTACTACCATTAATCCCATCTCACTTCCCCTCCCCCCCATAGTTTCCCACCACTATCAGTCATTTTCTTATGGTAATACGTTGGATGATCAAGGTCCACTATATGAGTGAGAACATGTGATACTCAGATCTTTGTTTCTGTGAGAGGTCACTCAGTATTATAGACTCTAGTTCCATCCAGGTTGCTGCAAAATTCATGTTTTATTCTTTTTTGTGACTGCATAGTATTCCATCGTGTATATGTACCACATTTTAAAAAATCCAGTCCTCTTTTGATGGACAGCATGGTTGGTTCCAGGTCCTGGCTATTGTGAACAATGCTGCAATAAACATTCATGTGTAGTATCTTTTTGATAGAGGGATTTGAGTCCTTCAGGGTATATTCCTAGTAGGGGGATTGTGGGGTCATATGGGAAGTTGATATTTAGAGCTTTTAGGAATTGCCATACTGCTTTCCACAGAGGTTGCACTAGTTTACACTCCCAAGAGCAGTGTAGAAGTGTTCCCTTTTCACCACACCCTCTCCAACAACTGTTATTTTTTAAGTTATTGATAATTGCCATTCTGACTGGAGTTAGGTGGTACTACTGGAGTCAGTGTGGTTTTGATTTGCATCTCCCTGATGATTAGTGAGGTTGAACATTTCTTCATGCGTCTGTTGGCTGCTCGTATGTCTTCCTTTGTGAGGTGTCTGTTCATATCTTTTGCCCATTTTATAATGGGGTTGTTTGTTTTTTCTTTTCAGCACGCTTGAGTTTCTTGTAGATCCAAGATGTTAAGCCTTTGTAGGACCTGGAGATGGCAAATACTTTTTCCCAGTCTGTGGGCTGTCTCCCTGCTCTCTTGATGGTTTCTTTGGCTTTGCAGAAGCTTGTCAGTTTAATGAGGTCCTACTTGTCTATCTTATCTCTTATGGCCTGTCGGTTTTGGGTTTTACTCAGGAATTGGATGCCAGTTCCAATTTCCATGAGGGTATATCCTTCATTTTCTAAGGTTTTTATGGTTTGAGGTTTTACATTTAGGTCTCTGATCCATTTGGAGTTAATTTTTGTGTATGGGGATAGATAGGAGTCCTGCTTCAATCTTCTGCATGTGGTCAGCCAGTTTACCCAGCAGCACCATTTACTGAATAGGTTCTCCTCTCCCCAGTGGTAGGTGGTGGAGGCTTTGTCAAAAATTAGTTGGTTGAGAAATTGAGGTTTTGCTAGTGCAATCTCAATTCTATTCCATTGATCTATATGCCTGTCCCTGTACCAATACCAAGCTGTTTTGATGATTGTAGCTTTATAGTAAAATTTGAAGACTGGTAATGTGATACCGCCTGCTTTGTTGTTTTTTTTTTGCTGAGGATTTTTCTGGCTATTTTTGGTTGTTTGTGTTTCCATATGAATTCCTGTGTTGTTTTTTCTAGGTCTGAGAAGAATGTTGCTGGTAATTTGATGGGTATTGCATTGAATCTGTAGATTGCCTTAGGTAAGATGGACATCTTCACAATGTAGATTCTTCAAATCCATGAGCATGGGATATTTTTCCACTTGTTTGTGTCATCTTTGATTTCTTTGAGCAATGTTTTGTAGTTTTCATTGTCAGGGTCTTTAAGGTTTCTGGTTAGGAAGATGCCAAAGTATTTCATTTTTTTGTGTGGTTATTGTGAATGGAGTTGTGCTTTTTATTTGGGTTTCTGTTTGTTTATTATTGGTGTAAGGAAATGCGATTGTCTATTGCACATTTATTTTACATGCTGAGACTTTGCCAAAATCCTTTATCAGTAAAGGAGGTTTTTGACAGATTCTCTTAGGTTTTCAAGGTACATGATCATGTCATCTACAAAGAGAGATAGCTTGACTTCCTCTTTTCCTATTTGAATACCCCTGATTGCCTTCTCTTCTGTGATTGCTCTAGCCAGGACTTCCAATACTATGCTGAACAGGAGGGGTGAGAGTGGGCATCCTTGTCTTGTTCCAGTTTTCAGGGGAAATGGTTCTATTTTTTGTCTGTTTAGGAGTATGCTGGCTGTGGGTTTCTCGTAGATGGCTTTTACTATTTTGAGGTATGTTCCCTGTATACCTAGATATTCGAGGGTTTTTATCAAGAAGGGGTGCTGGATTTTATCAAAAGCTTTTTCTGCATCTAATGATATAATCATGTGGTTTTTGTTTTGACATCTGTTGATGTATATAATGACATTTATAGTTTTACGAATGCTGAACCAGGCTTGAATCCCAGGGATGAAGCCTGCTTGGTCATGATGGATGATTTTTGATATGTGTTGTTGAATCTGGTTCGCTGGGATCTTGTTGAGAATTTTAGCATCTATGTTCATCAAAGATATTGGCCTATAGTTCTCTTTCTTTGTTGGGTCTTTACCTGGCTTGCATATCAATGTGATGTTAGCTTTGTAAAATGATTTGGGGAGAGTTCCATCTTTCTCAATCGCCTGGAATACCTTCAGTAGAATTGGTATAAGCTCCTCCTTAAATGTCTTGTAGAATTCTGCTAGAAAGCCATCTGGTACAGGCCTTTTTTTGTAGGTAATTTTCTTATGGCGTAGTCAATTTCTTTGATTGTTGTTGGTCTATTTAGGGTCTCAATTTCTTCTTGTTTCAACCTAGGCAGGTTGTGTGATGACAGAAAGTCCTCCATTTCTGAAAGGTTTTCAAGTTTGTTTCCATACAAGTGTACATAGTAGTCTCTAATGATCTTTTGTATTACTTCAGGATCAGATATGACTTCATCTTTTGTGTTTCTGATTGTGTTTATTTGGGTTTTCTCTCTCTTTTTCTTGGTCAGTCTAGCTAGGGAACCATCGATCTTGTTTATCCTTTTGTAGAACCCGCTTTTGTTTCATTGATTATTTTTGTATTGTCTTTTTGTCTTCTATGTCCTGGATTTGGGCTTTTATTTTGGTGATCTGGATTCTTCTGCTGAAATTAGTGTTTTTGTGGTCTTGCTTTTCCAGCTTTTTTAGGTGGCTTCTTAGGCTGTTAATTTGTGATCCTTCCGTTTTCTTCATGTGTGTTTGTAGGGATATAAATTCCCCTCTTACTACAGCTTTCATGCGTCCCAGAGATTTTGGTAAGATGTTTCTTCATTTTCATTTGTTTCCAGGTATCTTAATCTTTTTTTTGATTTCATCATTGATCCAGGAGTTGTTTGGCATCATGCTGTTTAGTGTCCATGTTTTTTTGGGTTTTGGGAGGACCTTGTTGGTGTTAATGATTATTTTTATTCCACTGTGGTCCGAGAAGGTGCATGGTAAAATTTCAGTCCTTTTAAATTTGCTTATGCTTAATTTATGTCCACGTATGTGGTTGATCTTAGGGTATCTTCCATGTGGTGATGAGTAGAATGTTTATTTTGTGGTCTTTGGATGGTGGGTTCTATAGGTATCAATTAAGTCCACTTGATCAAGAGTCACATTGAGGTTTCGGATCTCATTGCTGATTTTTTGTCCTGATGATCTGTCTAGTGTTGTGAGTGTGGTATTAAAGTCCCCAGCTAAGATGGTATTGGAGTCAATATCTTTTTTTAGTTTACCTAGGAGCTGCTTTATGAAAGTTGGTTCTCCTATGTTTGGTGCGTATATGTTTAGGATAGATATTTCTTGTCGATGGATTGAACCTTATCATCATGTTGTGGCCTTCTGTATCTCTTTAAATTTTTGATAGCTTAAAGGGTATTTTTCTAAGATTAAGATCATAACTCCTCCTTTCTTTTGTGTTCCATTCGCCTGAAAATTTATTTCCCGTCCTCTTACTTTGAGTCTGTGAGTGTCCTTTCTAGTGAGGTGAGTCTCTTGATGGCAATAGATTGTTGCCTGGTGATATTTTATCCATTTTGCCATTCTATGTCTTTTCAGTGGTATATTTAGTCCATTCAATTTCAAACTAATTATTGAAATGTGAGAGTTGATCCCTTTCATAATGTTCTTACAGAGTTGTTGTTCTTCCTGTTTGTGTGTTGTCTTTCTTTTGGTTTTAGAGTTGGATCATGTGTGTTTTTAATCTTTTGCCTGTACTCTTGTGAAGAACGTTGTTGTTCTTTTTTCCTTTTCTTCTGTGTTCAATACTTTCTTAAGTGTTTCTTGTAGAGGTGGTCTTGTGGCAATGTAGGTTCTTAGGGATTGGATATCTGGGAAAGACTTCAATTCTCCTACACTGATGAAGCTTAGCTTGGCTGGGTAGGTTATTCTTGGTTGAAATTGCTTATCTTTTAGAACGTTGAAGATAGGGCTCCAAGCTCTCCTAGCCTGGAGGGTTTCTGTGGATAAATCTGCTGCTATTCTAATTGGTCTTTCCTAGTATGTAGTCTGACCTTTTTCTCTTGCCGCCTTTAGGTTTTTTCTTTTATATCTACTTTGTTTAGGCAAATTATTATTTGTCTGGGAGTTAGTTTTCTCATTTTTTGTCTTGCAGGGGTTCTCTGAATCTCTTGTGTTTGAATTTTTTCATCCTTGATGAGATGAGGGAAGTTTTCTTGAATGATTTCATGAAATGTTTGTTCCAGTGTGGTCTCTATTTTTCTCTCTGCCTCAGGAAGCCCAAATTACTCTTAGGTTCAGTCTCTTGAAGTGATCATTCATCTCTTGCAGGTTTTGTTCTGTCTTTTTGAGCTTCTTTTCCATGCTTTTGATAGTTTGGGTTAGTTCTGTGTTTTGGTCTTCAAGCTCTGAGATTCTTTCTTCTTCTTGGCTAATTCTGCTTTCCATGCTTATGAGTTTGTAATTTATTTCCATCACAGTATTCTTTACTGCTGTTATTTCTGACATCAGCTCCTTCCTATTTTCCTCTTGTCTCTCCTCAATTTTTTAAAATTCTCTCTGTTAATATCTTGATATCTGGGTTTTTTGCATGTGACCAGTCATTCTGGGGACTCTTCATTGTTTGTGTTCTGGAATCTGTTTTCTTACTGTCTGACTCCCATGGGTCTGTGTGAGACCTATATTCTTCTTTTGGTTTTTCTTCATTTGTGCATTATTTCCCCCTCCCTACTTTTTCCTTCCCTCCACATCACCGTCTTCTTTAATTTTGTTATTCAAGGGTGCAGGGATTGCTTTTATTTCTGTTTGTTCAATCTCCTATTCTTTATGTATGCCCTCTTACTTTGTTCAATTCTGGAGTTGCACTGTAGGTTGGGGGTGGTCCTTTTTGCAGTTTTTAGATTTACTTAAGGGGGGAGCTGTGATTCAAAATCTATCTGCAGGTCCTGGTATTTGCCGACAGGTGTATGGATAATCTGAATCTCACTTCCACTGCCTTGGAATCTGTCCATGCAGTTGGGCTGTAGGTTTTCACTGTTTAATCACCAGCAGGTGGTGCTCTCCCAGCTGCTTGCCCCAGAGGGTGTGGAGGCAGACAGGAGTTGGGTGGAGGCTGGAAATGAGACCCAACCTCAGGGCACATGGGAGGAGACCCACGGCCGGCAGGACATCACAGTGACAGCAGAGGTGGCAGTGATCCCAGCAGATCTTGCCTGCAGGGGCTTCAAGGACTGAAGTCGTGGATCGCCTTAGGCATGGGTGGCGCAATGTGCTATGGCTGCCATGGAGGCCACAGCAGCGCCATGGCTGCTGTGTCTGTGGCTGCAGTGGCTGTCCAGACTGCTGTGATGCCCAGCGGTGATGACAGCTGAGCTCCATGTGAAGAGTATGCTGCCGAGGTTGGGGTCTGCAGCCCCCGGGGAGAGAGCCAGAGACACTCTGTGTTCTCCTTTGCAGAGGGTTTCATGGACCAGGTTGCCCCGTCGCTATGTTGTTGAAAGTCTCTTTATTCTGTCAGGTCCACCTCCAAGTTCAGTACTCAGAACTGAAAATCACTTCATGTGGAGATAAATTACTACTGGATACAATGGAGTTATTCTATGAGACAAAGGAGGTTGATTCAACATGATTTTCTCTGACTTCTATTGAGCATATAACAGAGTTGCTTCAAAGTCTGCCTCCTTAGACAAAATGAGAAAAAATATTAAATCTAATCCTTCCATGCCAATTATTTTCCTAATATAAAATCTCTCATTAAGTCTCTTTGTGTGCATGCGTATTATTATATTCCTATAAGTTGCAAAAACCATAGGCTTATTCAGGACCTTCTCAGATGACCTGATGTAGAGGGAAAGAAGAGGGTGATGATTAAGTAGGAGATTCTTTGTGAGGACATGTAAGTAATTAAGATGATAATTTTTATCAGTCAGGTACTTGGAACCTAGAACATCTCCCAGATTAAGTGCTCATTTGAACATTCTTCCACCTATTCATTCATTACAAATATTTTTGAAGACCTATTAGGTCATGGAAGTAGCAACTGGAAGTAGTGACTCAGCTGGAACACCAATGGACTGTCCCTTCCAATGTAGGGAACTACTGTACTTGGCACCTTTTTCTACTTTTGTCACTTTGTTATTGACAATGTGTAATAAGGGTTATGTTATTTTGTAAAATATCTGTTTACTGTTTGCCTTTGGATAGGTGACATTTGTACATATTTCTTTCTTTCAAAAGTATGAATATTATGCAGTCATAAATAAGGACAAAATTATGAACTTAATGGCACCCTGGATGGACTTAGAATCTATAATACTGACTGATCTATCACAGAAACAAAGAACTGAATACCACATGTTCTCACTTGTTCAAGTGGACCTTGAACAATCATCATAATATTATAAGAAAAGGATTGGCTGTAATGGAAAACTGCTGGTGGAGGTGGGGGATACTCCTCATCAACAAGGGTACATGCATACTGAACATTTGTATACCTAATCCTGAATCATACCCCACATCTGTAAAATTAAAAAAAAAATGTGAATGACAAATAACCTTTATTAAACAGAAATAAACAGAAAAATGACATAGCAAATTAACTGGCAGATTCTAAGTGCTTAAAAATGACTATTATATAAATGACCATTTTATATTATATCCCACTTTTCTAATAAGCAAAGTTTATAATAAACAAATCAAGATAAAGATTAAATACATAATTTAAACAAACTAATTTCTTAAATTTCATAAGGATTAAATTATATATTCATAATCTAGATTTTCTGTTTCATTAACTATAAGAACAATAATGAGAAAATGGCTATTGTTTTATCAATAAATGGTAATCACTTGATTGATTTTAAAAAGTAGCAGTTTTTTAAATTTGTTGTATCTCATGTATATTTTCATGATTATTTACTATCATGTTTGAAACAACATGGAAAGGCAAATAATATTATCCTGATTTTTTAGATATAAAAATTTTGTGAACGATGGAATGGGATTGAAGTTGTTCAGTACTATCAGGCCAGTTTGGGTAGAGATAATGCAACAAGCTTTCTTATTAAGTAATGCAATAGTAAAAGTACAGAATATGTAAATTCCAAATGATCTTCTAGAATAAAAGTGTTAAAGTTACTGTAAATGGTTGCATGAAGTATGAGAATTAAAGGCTCACAGGAGGATTGAAAAATAGCACTTGAGTGGTAGACTGATCAATTGGCCTTCTAAGATTGAAGATGACTGAGGGATATACATGAAGGTTCAGTCCTTTATAGCAAGCCTCTATTTAGGAGGCCTTCAGGGAACAGAACCCTCCAGGTTTCTCTTCATCCTTGTGTTTTAAGAACATCTATTCTTTCACTGGTGGTACAGTGGTAGAATTTTCAAGAAAGAAAAACTAGAGGCAAGGAAAAAATTATCCCATGAATCTCATCTGTTCCTTACACCTGTGAACTCTAAAAACTAAATCTTCCTTGTTCAGTTATAGCTCACTTTTCTTGGGAAATTGGCATGATATGCCTTCCTTTCTAATCAAAAGGACATTGTCTTATGAAAAGTTATTAAAAATCAATTTAATGAAAGGAATATGGAAGTAACTATTAGCATGTATAATCATGAAATTGTATCTTTTTTTTCTTTTTCTTTCTTTCTTTTGCTGAAGAAGACCATTGATATTATCTAGTTCAATATTCCACAAACTGGATGGTTCATCAGAATGACCTGGGGAGACTGTTCACATTTACGAATTCTATAGCTGGGCTTGAAGGTAGAGAATCAGGGTCTCCAGTTGTCATGCTTCCAAATATGTATTTTATAAGACTCTATAAGTGATTTGATATAGGAGATTCACAGAACAAAAATTGTATACCAGTGATCTAGTCTATGCTTTTCAAAGGGATGAAGTGGTCACCAAGATCATAGGCTATTGCTTTTCAAGTTTTGATATACTTCTGAACCACTTGGAAATGTTTCAAAACGTATATTTCTAGAACTGATTTAGTGTCTGAGCTGGGGCTCAAGATTTTGCATTTCAACAAGCTTCTAGGTGATACCTATATTCACAACAGACACTGAGTGAAAAGGACAGAAATGACTATGGAAGAAGTCCTGAACCCAGAACTCTTGAGTTCAAGGCCTGAGAACTCATAGAGAAATTATTGAATGAAGCAAACTACAGTATTCAGATTCCAGGACTATTAAACCTCAATGCTATCTTTAAAAATAGACCCAGGTAAAAACCTTTCAACTTCCAAATGTTATTTGATTCTAAAATTTTTACTGAGCCCGCGGGTTCGAGACCCGCCTGGGCAACTTGGCGAGACCTCATCTCTATAATAAATCAAAAATCAGCCAGGCGTGGTAGCGCGCATCTGTAATTCCAGCTACTCGGAAGGCTGAGAAGGAAGGATTGCTGGAGCCCAGCAGGTCGAGGCTGTAGTGGCTGGGAGCAGCCACTGCACTCCAGTGTGGGTGACAGAGTGAGACTCCAACTCAAAAAAAAAAAAAAAAAAGCTGGGCTCGGTGGCTCAGCCTGTAATCCCGCGCCTTTGGGAGGCTGAGGTGACTGGATTGCCTGAGCCCGTGGGTTCGAGACCCACCTGGGCAGCGAGACCTCATCTCTACAATAAATAAAAAAATCAGCTGGGCGTGGTAGCGCACGCCTGCAATTCCGGCTACTCGGAAGGCTGAGGCAGAAGGATCACGGGAGCCCAGCAGGTCGAGGCTGCGGTGGCCGGGAGCGGCCACTGCACTCCAGTCTGGGCGACAGAGTGAGACTCCAACTAAAAAAAAAAAAAAAAAAATTTAGACATTTTTCAGTAATTAAAACATGGACCTTATTTCAACTCTTTTCTAAGGTTAGTATTCTTAGAGGTAGTACAGGATTGGGGAAGTATAAAAAAGGTTACAAGACATGAATAGTTTTATTAATTTAAAAATTACTCAATTTTTTTGCTACATAAAATGTGTATGACATATTCAAAAGCCTCTATCTCTGAAATTTGCTATGACTTGACCCACTGAAAACTCTTATTTCAACTCAAAAGTTAGACTTTCCAAAAGGATAAAACTTTCAAAACTAAATATCATTTACCAGAGAACTGCCTCAGAATTAGCTTATGCTCTGCTTATATCATCATTTACTTGTTTTGATAAAATTGTAACATGGATGAAAATTACAGGTGCATTTTAATCTAAATTGGAGAAAGAGAAAAATTGAAATTTATTTTAAATTTCAGGCCTTGCAGGAATTTCAATTTTCAAAATAGCCATCAATATAACAAAGACTAAACACATATGTATTTATCTAATTCAAAGAAGTCAACTCATCTCATAGATATTTTGTGATTTAAGCAAACATATGCATGTTTGGAAAAAATCTGAATAACAGCCTGAATGGGAATTATGAGACGTGAATTCTCTAGAAGGCTTTGCAAAAAAATGACCAGGGACTTAGTTTCAAGCACAATTTTATGCTTCCTGGTATATATGTCTCATATAATTTCCACCCCTTGAGTGTGGACAGTGGACAGGATGTGTGAATGTGATGGAATATGACTTCTATAAGTATGTTATATTGCATAGCTAAGATAAAGGGATTTTGAAAAGTAATCAAAGCCCCTAATGAGTCGGCTATGAGTTAATTATAAGGTAGAAAACCTAGATAGACTTTATCTAGTAAAGTGAGTGAGTTCTTTAAATAACGACATACAGGTAAAAGACAAGAAGCAGCAGAAAATTTCTGTTGGCTTAGTACAAGCCAACAGCAAGGATGTGGAGAAAGTCATGTGTCAGGGAAGAGCAAGTAGCCTCTAAGAGCTAAGGGGATCTCTTTCTGACAACCTTAAGGTCTTGAAAGGTACCACAATTATGTGGGCCTGGAAGAATATCAGATTTAATGGAAGCCCAGCAAGCACACTTATTTTAGCCTGGTGAGATTATAAGCAGAGGACCCAGTTAATGTGTACCTTAAATTATGATCTGGAAAATCTGTGAAACAATAAATGAATGCCATCTTAAGCCACTATATTTGTGGTAATTTCTTTTTTTACACAGAAGATTAATAGCAGTTCTCACCACTGAGCCAAATGAACAGTGTGGCTGAGATCCTGCCCATGTATAAAGTGCCATGATTCCATAAGTGTTTGGTTACATAATCTAGTTAAATTTTACTCATGAAAGGCTCTATTTAGCTATGTTTGGACGTTAACATTTGCAGGCCACATTCACCCCAAAAGGGTAGAATGCAGCTGCATGCTTGTAGGTTAGAAAATTTCATATTGTTAAGATGTCTGTACTACTCCAAGCAACCTACAGATTCAACATGATCCCTAAAAATTTCAAAAGCATTTTTTTTCAGAAATAGAAAAAAGATGTCAACATTCATACAAAATTTCAAAAGACCTCAAGCAGCAAAAATAATCTTGAAAAAGAAGAGCAAATTGGAGGTCTCATACTTTCTAATTTTAAAACATACTGCAAGGCAACAGTAATTAAGACAATACAAAGGAACAGAATAGAAAGACCAGAGATAAAATATGGCATACTTTAGCAATGCTTTTCAACAAGAGTAACAAGAATGCACAATGAAGAAAGAACGATCTCTTCAATAATCAGCACTGGGAATACTGGACATCCACAGCAAAAGAATAAAATGGGACTGTTACCCTATGCTTTATGGAAATGATGCAAATCTATTAAAGATCTAAACCCAACAACTAAAATTAACACTTGTAGAAGAAAATACAGAGGAAATACTTGAGGGCATGAAATTTGGCAATAATTTCTTGAATATGACAAAAAAATGCAGACAACAAAAGCAAACATGAGCAAATGAGACTACATCAAACTTAAATACTATGCATCAAAATAAACAATTAACTAAGTGAAAGGGTAACCTACAGAATGCAAGAAAATATTTACAAGTCATATATTTGGTAATACATTCATTTCATATGTATAAGGAAACATATAACAACAATACCACCACTAACAGCAACAATTTTAAAAGTTAGCAAAGGACTTGAATAGACAATTCTTCAAGAAGATATACAAATGACCAACAAGCATATATAAAGATCCTCAGCATCAACAATTGTAAAACAAATGCAAATCAAAACCACAATGAAATATTACCTTACACTCAGTTAAGGTGGTTAGTAACAAAAGAACAGAAAATAAAGTGTCAGCAAGGATGTAGAGAAACCAGAACCCTTGTGCACTGCTAATGGGAATAAGATATGGTGTGGCTATTATTTAAAACAATATGAATGTTGCTCAAAAAATTAAAAATAGAATTACCATGAGTCCTAATGATCTCATTCTGGGGATATATCCAAAATATTTCAAAGCAGGATCTTGAAGATATATTTGTATTTCCATAATCATTAAAGGATTATTCACAATAGTTAAGAGATGAAAGCACTTTTAATGTCTATCAATAGATGAATGGGTAAAGAAAATGTGGTAAATAGATACAATAGAATGTTACACAACCTTAAAAAGAAAATCTCCCGGCACATGTTGCAACATGGGGTCAATCTCCAGGACATTGTGTTAAGTAAAGAAACCAATCACAAAAGGAAAATGCTGTTTATTACTATTCATATAAAGTATCTAAAAGTGAAAATGGTAGAAACAGAAGGTAGAATTAGGTGACTGCCAAGAAATGTTGGGGAGGGGAGAGAGAAATTCATGTTTATTGGGTATAGATTTTCAGTTTCACAAGATGAGAAAGTTCTAGATATTTGTTGCACGATGATATAAATATATTTTACACTTCTGAACTATATACTTGAAAATGTTCAATATGGTAAATTTAATGTTACATATTTTACCACAAAAAGGTTAAAATAGTCAAATTGAGACCTTTTGGGAATAAGCACACCTATACCTGGCCCAGTCAAAAAAATTACAGGTGCCAAAATGGTTCTATGAATATATTTTTTTCTTTAGCAGAGCTTAAGAGACTGCTGACTCAAAAACACTCAATATGACAAAGATATAAAAAGATCATAAAAAAGACAGCATACATTTCAGAAAGTTGACACAGTGGGAACATTTGCAAACAAAGTTTTTAGTTGCTTTTTAAATTAATGCTTTCTGCTTCTCTTTAAACATATTTCTTGTTGTTAAGGAAAATAAGCTTACAGCTGCCCTTATAGTTACAGAATACAACTGTACAATTTCATGCTGTTCCTCATATTATAAACTCTTGGTCAAATAGCAAAATGCAAATTTGCTTAGGTTGCTTGCTAGTCACCAATATTCTTTCCTATATCTACTTAAGATACCAACAGGCACATGCTGATGTCCTTTCATATGGCAATGTGGAAGACTAATTTCATTGAATTTTCCTGGGAGTATCATTTGTCAACTTTGATAAAAATAGTATTAAGGTATGTAAGAAGGCCAGCTATAGGGTTGATAGAAGTGCCCCACTTAGCTGTAGGGAAATCTTTAGCTTGGACAGATTTCTATACTCTTCCTAGCACAATATAAAGATGTAATTGAGTCTCTATTATAAAAAGCACACGATGTTTGTTTTATCTATTTCCCTTTTCTTTCTTCTTGTCTTCCTCCATGCATTATTGCCTGCATTTAGTTATTTAGGTAGAGGGTAGTCATTAAATTTGATTATTTTCATATCCTAACCCTTGAGGAGTGCCCACAAGATTAATTAACCTTTAGAAAAAAGAACAATAACCTGTAGGTCATGCAACTTCCTATGGTATTTAGATCATGCAGACCACTAGGCAGCTTTGATCACCAGAAAACTCCCTCGATTACCTACCTTAAGTACAAAAGCCCCCAATTATCTGTAAAGCAGGTTGGATTTGAGAGTTTGCCTCTCCTCTCCTGCCTTCAAGTTTTGGCTGAATCAAATAAATCTTTCTCTATTCCTAAACACGAATGTGTCAGTGTTTGCCTCTCTGTGCATTGAATACTAGACCTAATTTTCAGAGTTAATGTATTTAGCTTAAACCCATGTATAGTTTTTCTCATGAGCTGGCCACTAATGATAAAATTGTACCTTTAATACTTACCTACAAATAGAGTCATTGTTACAGTTAGGCTAGGCACTATGGCTTAAGTCTGTAATCACAGTATGTTGGGAGAACAAGATGGGAAGATAGCTCGAGCCCAGGAATTCAAGTCCAGTCTTGGCAATACAGTGAGACCTTGTTTCTACAAAAAAATAAATACATCACTTGTCAAACTATAAAAGCTCATACAAAATGTAAAACATCATTACAATTTACAACTAACCATATTCTGATTTAGCCCAAGTATTAAGTACTAGTTAGAGTCTGATTAACCATTTTCTTCAAAATGGTTGAATTTGAGGATAATGATATAATTAGACCGTATTCTGCTTTGCTTCCTTGATTTAAGCATTGTAGATATTTTTGGCACAATTCAAAAAATATATATTTAAATCACTCAAAGAAATAAATTTTATATATTTTGGAAAGATATTTATTTATTTATTTATTCTAATGCTTGCGGATGCTGAATTGAAAAAGGATTGTTTTTTTGCTGGTTGGCTGATTACTCATCTCCAGTAAGTATTACACGAGCGCCAATGCCCTGTAACAATTTTACTTATTTATTTATTATTTTTTGTTTTTAAAATTAATTGATTTTTAAATTGTCAGATTAAAACTGCAAATATTTATTATGGACAACATGATGTTTTGAAGAGTATGAACATTATAAAATAGTTCTATTGAGTTAATTAACATACACATTAGCCGGGCTCGGTGGCTCAGTCTGTAATCTCGCGCCTTTGGGAGGCTGAGGTGAGTGGATTGCCTGAACCCGCGGGTTCGAGACCTGCCTGGGCAGGCGAGAACTCATCTCTACAGGAAATCAAAAAATTAGTCGGGTGTGATAGCATGCGCCTGTAATTCCGGCTACTCGGAAGGCTGAGGCGGAAGGATCGCCGGAGCCCAGCGGGTGGAGGCTGCGGTGGCCAGGAGCGGCCACTGCACTCCAGTCTGAGCGACAGAGTGAGACTCCAACTCAAAACAAACAAACAAAAACAAAAACAAAAGCATACACATTAACTCACATAATTATATTTTGAGGTGAGAACTCTTTAAATCTAGGCTTTTAGTGTTTTCAAGACTACAATACATAGTTATTAGATATAGTCACCATGTTGTACAATAGAGCTCTTAAATTTTTTCTTCCTATGTAACTGAAAATTTGTATCCTTTAACCAACATCTTTCCCACACTCTCCCTTACCCTCTGCCCCAGCCCAGCCTCTGGTTACCACCATTCTAGTTTCCAACTTTTTCTCTAACTCTATTTCAGATTTCACATACAAGTGAGAGCCTGTGGTATTTGTCTTTCTGGGACTGGCTTTCAGTGAGAGAAATTCTTCCTCACAAAATTCATGAGCATGTTACCCTGTGATTTCCACTAAGGGAAACACAAGAAGATGTTGCTATTCACTAGTGAAGAAAAGCCAGCCTTAAAAAGTTGCAGTCACCATTCAAAAAGATCTTCTGCATTTAAACTTTCCACACCACCACCACCACCCTCATTTAGTCTGTGAGCTCCTGGAAGGCAGAAGATATATTTTATTAATTATTACAGTCTGGCATATGGTATTGTAACTGATATAGAACTTGACTTTGCCCAAACTTTGTTGAACTCAAAGTCAATGGGAAAAGAAAACAGAAAAAAGAAACAAGAAAAACCAAAAAGAAGAAAATGAGTGTTTTAAAAAATTTGCTTGTTATTTTTGGTTTTGCTCTTGATTTCTTTTCTGGGAATGTGAACTAAAGTAGGTCCCTGTGTGAAATGAGCTTCCTAAACTAAATATCAAGACTCTTGTGCCACATTCTTGTCACTAACCAGACCACTTATTTTAGGAATACTTCCCAGTTTCACCTTACCACATGGTTTAACTAACTTATCATGCATGC
>JAPVLO010002980.1:0-27179 GCA_027257055.1 Cephalopachus bancanus
GGTAGAGTGGGACCCCCAACCACAGGGCCCCAAGTGACCCTGCAAGCTGAGCTGTCCCTCCTGGGCTTGTGCCATCTGATCCGCGGAACCATAAAGTTGGGCAGGCTGCATCACCAAAGGGCAGAGATCTAAAGGAGATCAGACCCTAGCCAGTCCTGGAGGCACAGAGTTCCAGGAGGTTTAACCTCCTCTTAACACTTACTCCTGTGCATTGCTGGCTCTCCCTCAACTGACACCTAGGGCTTTCTGGGGAGTTCCCAGTAACCAGTTTCCTGAAGAAAAAGGCCCTGGGAGCATGGTTTGCAGATGACACTGCGTGATAAGCAGAAACTAGCTGGAAGTTGAGCTGTGGGGCTCATCCACACACAGGTGTGACTCTGATGGGATTTAAGGAGAGGAAGTCCTCCTAGGAGTCACAACTGGGAACCATGCATCCAGTTGAGCTCTTTATCCAGAAAGCAATCTGGCTAGGGGCACTGATCAATAGGGCAAGAGGGTGAGAGATCTGGAAGGAACAAGATTGGAGAACAGATAGAAATAACAATGCAATAACATACTCAGACAGTACTCATTATGTGCAAAGCACCATTTAATTGCTTTGCCTACATATATATGAACAGTGGGCAGATCTCTCAGGATGGGCTGTTTCAATTGTGTCCCATGTGAATGCTCACTAAAAGGAGTGTGATGATATAGCTTGCAGAAATCTGTCAACCTCTTTCTCCAGACATCCCAGTGCTTAGTCAATGAGCCAATGAACAAAATTATCATAGTAGAAGGAATGGCTGTTATGCATGAGTTCGACATGGATTCACCTTCACATTAACTTTTAACTTAAACATTTTATTTAATCATTAGTAACCCTGCATTGAATTAAGAGTAAGATTTATATTTTTATGTATAATGCACAAATATACAATTACTAAATAGATATATACGGTATATCTGTATAAATAAAATTTCACAGGGAAGAACATTTAGGACAAAAATGTCTAAAAACCCTTCTTAAGTAATAATTTTTAAAAATAGGTGAAACTGCTCTATGGAGTCTTCTTACCCTTAGCCAAGGGGATTGTGCATGATACAATCTATAATTATTTAGAACTTAATAATATACTCAGGACTGAAAATTGTGGAAGTTCATTCATTACAGAAATGGCCTCTGGGCTAATAAAGGTGATTTTAAAAACATGAACAAGTGTCTATCCTCATTTCCCCTGCCATTCCCGCTTCCTGTTCCCAACACTCTTTCGCTTGCCTGTGACGAGACTTGCTCTTTCTCCCAGTCTGACTTGCTTTCAGTCCTGACACTTGCAGAGTGAGGAAGTGCCAACCCCTCATCCTATCAAATTCTAGGCTCTGTGGGAGAAGAAAAAGATGGGGAGCCCTGCAATTCCAGTGGCCTGCAAGTAGGAAGGGCAGAATTCATCATGCATATGACCCACTCTTAACTCTAACACTTGAAACTCAATTTTTATTAGAATCGCATCCCTGAGTTGCTTGCCAACTCCCATCCCCTCCATTTTCATGATGGACATCACCTGGGAATCTCAGGGAGGCCCTGGAAACAGTACCCACTGAGAGTCCTTCCTAGGAGTCCAAAGTTGCCTGTGCCCTTGCCTATCTGTCCCTAGTACTATCGAGCCCCTAAGGAAACCAAGACATAGTCCTCAATGGAAGAGCCTCTGCTTCCAGCAAAGACCACCTCAGTAGGTCTCAATTCATGGCCACAGGCAAGGAGCTATCTCACTCCAGAAAGAGTTTTGTTTCCTTTGTTTTGAATTTTTTATTTTTGCTTAATTTTGCCTCCAAATAAAATTGAGAAGTATTTTGTCAAGTTCATCTCTACAATAAATCAAAAAATTAGCCGGGCGTGGTAGCGCACTCCTGTAGTTCCAGCTACTTGGAAGGCTGAGGTGGTGATGAAGGATCACCGGAGCCCAGCAGGTTGAGGCTGCAGTGGCCGGAAGCAGCCACTGCACTCCAGTGTGGGTGACAGAGTGAGACTCCAACTCAAAAGGAAACAAACAAAAAAACATTGCATCAAAATGTTGATTGAGATTTCATAAAATTAATAGAGAACTCACATCTTTGTAACACTAACTCCTCTCCCATCCAGAAACATGGTATGTCTCTCCATTTATCTTTGGCAGCCTCTGGGAAGTTGCTATAATTTTCATTTAGGCAGAATCCATTTTGGTTTTGGGGGGTTTAAGATGTTGCGTACCATTCAGGATTAGGTATACAAGTGGTCGTCATACAGGTAAAGTTTGGGCCTACTTTCTTTCTTTTTAAAAGTTGTTCACTAAGCAGTAATCGTTCCTTTATTGCTTATAGTTTTTTAGGAGAGGTGGCCATTACAAGGCCCTCACTGTCCACAACTGTCTCCAGTGATTAGGAGCCTAATAATGTGGGAATTGGAGATGGTGAGGCCTTTATGGAGAAAAAGATTCTGGGCTGTACCCTCTCCAAAGCAGAGAGGAGGATCTGATAGCTCTTAATGAGTAGGGTAGCAACGAGGACATCTTCAACATGAGGGCACTTTGGCACCCAGCTCAAAATGCTCCCCTCTATCCTATCTCCCACCACCATCCAGGTGATTTCACTGTCCAAATGGGATAACCTAAGCAACTCCCTCACCTCCCAGGACACTGGCCTTTCATCTGCAGGAATTGTCTTCTCTCCCCTTCAGGATCCACTCCTTAAACCTCATCATCACTCATATTTCTCTCTGCTGTATCTTCTCAGTTTTATCATCCTACTGTCTTACTGACCAGTCCCCCAATTCACCCTTCCAGTTCTCTCCCCCTTCCTAGATACCTAGAACACTGCCAGACATATAGCAGACACTCCTATTCACTTAATGTTATGCCCTTGTTCATAGACTTCGTTGAGACTCCTGTCCACAGACCCCAGTACTGTTTCCCAACCTATCACATTCCCCTCATCTCCCCATGCCTGCTTAGGTCTTATAGTGTTATCTTTTCCACCACTCTGCATACCTACTACATGTCAGGTATTACAGAAACAGTAGTGAAGATACAGATTCATCCATCCATCCACCATCCATCCACCTTGTCAGGGAGTGGGCTGCAGGAGTAAATGTTCAACTTCTCTCTCTCCACTGGCTCCTGCCCTGCTCAAGTTTCTCTCCTTCTCCTAGAAAATTCTCCCTTGTTCCCATGTCTCCCTTTAGTTACCTACCTCTCTCTCCTTTCTCTCATGCAAATTTCTCAAAAGGAGATTCTATATTTGATGTCCAGACTTTTCTATCTATACTTTCTACTCCAGACTTGGCCACCTCAGTCCAAGTATGTTTTCTGTGACTACAATTCCCATGACTCCACCCCACTGAAATCTCTACCTGCCCTGCCGGCTAGACACAAGGCCCAATCTATCCCAGAAAAGCGTGCTAATCTCGCTCCTAGGAATCCAACAATGTCATCTCAAACTAAGCATAGGATAAGGTGGAAATTCCCAATTTGTTCATTTTTAAATGTGATACCAAAATGTGACAGCCCACCAAAAAAAGCAATAAACTCAGAAACGGCAAATAGATTTAATGCAGAGTGTCAACTTCAATTGATTGATAGTGGCTGCCTAGAGTGCTGTGTTCAGTAAGTTTCTAAGGATGCACCCTGGCTTGAAGAGAAAGACTGCCGGGATGAACAATATCTGAAAACACAAGTAAAAAAAAAAAGAAAGTCAACTGACATCCAGCAAATATAAAGGAATTAAATGCCAAAAGCAGTGTCTTGGCATACTGTCAATATCATTCTCCAACCTGGGCCTTCCTATAACCACCCAGTTCCTCGTCCCAGCCCTATGAGCCCCAGTTGCCCCTACCAAAACCAAGGCAGATACCTGAAATCTCACTTGTAAGAGAAACCACAGGCACCAGAGTTGCTGCTGGTGCTGGCACCAGCTCCACCAAGGCCAGCGAAAAACCCAAATGTAAGAGTGGCAGTCAGGCTGGCACCAGCACTGAAGCCACTACCAGTGCTGGTACTGGTATTGGTACTGGTACTGGCACCAGCTGTGGCACTGCTACTCTCTTGGGCTTTGGCTTTAGCTTCAGCTCCCGCCTGGATCCGGGCTTTGGCCCAGGGTCCGATATCAGCTTCGTCCCAGTTGCAGGGCCCAGCAGCATTCTCTGAGCCAAGCCCAATGCCCATTCGAGCTCTAATCTCAGCCCTCGCCTTGGCTTCAGCTGCAGCCTCGGCTGCAGCCTTCAAATCTGCTTCCATTGCCTCTCGGTACTGAGCTGCCCATTCCTTGGGATCTTTCTTTTGTACCTGAAACAGAAAGAACAACCATCAAAAGGATCGTAATCAGAGGATTAAGCACCTACTGTTTGCTAAGCACCATGCTACATGCTGTAGATAACAGCAATTATACAGCAAGTACTACTAGTAATTATACACCTAATATTCCATCCCTGCTCTGACACTTACTAGCTCCGTGACCTTGGACATGTCACCTACCAACCTCTCTGGGCCTCAGTTTTCTCATCTGTAATAGGGCAATGACATATTAATTGTAAGGATTAAGCAATTCAGAAAAAGTGCCTGGCACAGTGTGTTGGCAATTAATAGAGGCTTCAGAAAATTCAGATAAGAACTGCAGGCTCCTCTGCAGGCAGCCTGCCCCAGCCAGAGGCATCCCATGCTCTTGATATGCCAAGCTCAGGCAGCTCTCCAATTACCTTGCAGGCAAACTTGAGGACTTTCATCTTGCTGGTCTCATAGTAGGAGCGCAGGCCCCAGAAGAACTCATACTCAGGGGGATTGCTATTGGGGACTCTGGCATAATCCAAGTACCTTGAAAAGAGAGGTTCAAAGCCTTTATTTCTAAGACCACCCACCACCTACCCATGCATGGACTAAACAGGCTCTAGATGGCAACCTCCCCCACTAAATACTGCAGCTTTTGTTCCAATATCGAGCCCTGTCTCATTGTTCCTGCCTGAAAGCCATGTGAAGGTGCAGGGGGGTGGGGGGGAGGCACGTGTAGGGCATTTGTTTATAGAGAGGCCACAGTGTTGTACCCCTCATCACAGTAACCCCAGGTTCCTGTTGGGTGTGTTGTAAACAGAGGAGCCATTCTTCAGGCCACCTGCTCTGAGCACACCCCACCACAAGGGTCTTGCTGTGGACTAGCCAAGCCCTGGAAAGGTCTACCATAGAAAACAACTGGAAAGACTACAAAGAAACACTCAGCCAAGAGCAGCATGCTCCATGAGTACTTCTGAATCCCTGATCCTTTGTGTGTGTGTGCACATGCCTGTGCGAGTGCCTGCACATCCTCCGAGGACCAAGCATAGGGTGAGCCCTGGCCTGAAGATCAGGAGAGCTGGGCTCCAGGCCCAAACAGGGCCTTAGCAGCCATAGGCCATGTTCAGATTTCCCCTCTGGAGTCCCAGGTCCCTCAACTGTAAAACGGAAATGGGATGACAACAGTTCTTTTTCAGAGTATTTATGAAAAGAACATGAGATATACAAGTCAAGTCCTCAACATGGTACCTGGCTGCCTGGAGCTATCATTCTATGGCATTTTATAGAAATTAATTTCTATGAAGCTCTAGTTAGCAGAGTAAAAAAAACCAAGGCTTTGGAGTCAAGTTCTAAACATAATTCTTCTGTTTGCTAGCTGTGTAACCCTAAGCAAATGACTTCATCTTTCTGAGGCTGTTTCTGCATATGTACAATGCTGGTAACAATAATTCTTCTCTTGTGGAGTTCTAAAGGCAAATGTGAGAGTACATGTGAGGAAACATGCTGTTCCCATTCCCCATGACTGCTTGAGGAATAACCTACCACTTGCATACATGCATACACACAGACACACATACATGCATGCACCATGGCTTTATCACTCAGTTCTGAAACAAATCAAATGTATGGGATACACTAACACCAGACACTTACTTCTGCTTCACAAACTCATCAGTGATGAGCTTCTTTACGTCCCCAAAAAGTGAATGATGTATCCTGATGGCAGAGAAAGAAAAATAAAGAAATAAATTCAATCAGGGCCATAGCACTTCCCAGATATGGGCAGAGGCATTCACAAGATGGAAGAGAGGTTTCCAGCACAAGAGGGAAGCTCCATAGAAGCCCAAGAGACACTGAGAGAGGGAGCAGAGAGCCCTTATCCACCAAGGTCAGAACCCAGGACCCTCTACCCAGTCCATCACTCCCCGCCCACTCCACCAGACCACCAGGTTGATGCAATCCCAGGACCGTCCTCTCTTGCCAAAGGACAACACGGACAGCAAGCACTGAGAGAGCCCAATCATACCCAGGGCGCAGCCCCAACTTGCGCAGCACCTCCCAGATGACAGCTGCAAAGAGAGGCAAGAGGAGACAGGGACAGAAAATGAACACACGGAATTCAGCCCATGGCCACCTATTCAATGGCATGCCCAGCCACTCACCCTCACTGGACCTGTTTCCATTCATAAAGATGATGCTAAGAAGCACCATGAGGAGACCCAGCTTCGGTGAGTCCTTGGTCCTAAGGGAATAACAGAACAGAGAGAAGGTTTATGTTCAGCAGTCTTCTGCAAAAGACACACCAGACAACTCACTAGACTAGCCTCTCCCAGATTCTTCACATATGGGAGAATTCTGCCCAGTCTATGCTTCAAACTCTATGTGACCCTGGGTGAGGCACTTAGACTTGCAAGCCTCAGTCAAAATTCACGAGTTTCCCATTCAGTAAAATGGGAAAATCACATCTTCCCCTCCCTGGGTTGCCAAGAAGATGAAAGAATGCCTGTCAACTTGGTACAACACAAGCACACAGTCAGTGTGAGTCTCTTCTTTCTCCCCCAGAACCTTTAGCCGCAAGAGAATTCTAGGCAGAACCCCACTGGTGTTCCTGCCCTTCATGCCCTAATCCACCCACACCACGAAACTCGCCTTGAGAACTACTACCGAGGCCAGGCTAAGCACTCCATAGGAAGAGACAAGCCACAACAGGCCTGCTTGCCTGGGAAGGAGCTTCTGCAGAGGCAGCAAACCTGACAGCAGGAATGCCTTGTCCCAGGCTCCTACACCCTCTAGTCAATCATAATCAGGCTCCACTACTGCACACAGAGTTCGAACTATGTGCAGGAGCTGGGAATGGGGCTTTTGAGACCATGTCTTTCCTGAATCCCTAAGAGAATGTATGGAAATTAGGACAGGGAAGGGATAGCACCATGGACAAAAGCAGGTCTCCCACCCCCACCCCCAGCCTTTTCCCAACTTACGTTCCCAGTATGCCTGCATCAGTGGGTTCTAAGGTGCTGAGAAGAATGTACAAGTGATCATTCTTATCAATTTCCTTCAACTGAATCCCAAATACCTACGGATGAGGAGAACAGGTGTGAGATGACAAAATTCAGTTTCCTGGGCATGCCACAGCTCCCCAGGTACCTAGGGGGTTTTGTGTGTGTGAGAAAGCAGTGAGATATGTACATAAAGCACATTGCTAAGTGTCTGGCACCCAGTAAGCACACAGCAAATGTGCTTTTGTCATCCACGTCTTTGTGATTAGTGGGAATCTAGGGAGACAAAGAATGGGGAATGGAAGGGAGAGGTGAGCATCTGACATACATGGTAGGATGCAACCAGCTGCAAACAGAAGTAGGGAATAAGCTGGGTGGCTTAGGTCCTAGCTGTGTTCCCACCACTAACTTGCTATTTGACCCATGGTTAGTCTACACCTCAGCCACTGTCTGTTCATCTGCATAATGATGAGGCTAGATTAGCAGGTCTCTGTGGTTCCCCTCAGAAGAGACATGTACACTTTTGCTCAATTCAAGGCTTCCCACTGTGCCCGTCCCCCAGGGCTGCCCCTTCACCTTCTCCAAGGAATAGCCTGCTCGTTCAATGATTTCAGGGTACACATCAGTGTATTCTTTGATGATGTCCTTCAGCATGTCTGCAAAGGGAGAGTGTTGCAAACACCTGGGCTGAAGAGATGCCCCATGCCCAAGCTATACATCCTTTGCCAATGACGGAATGGGTGGCATAACCAAGTTCTGAGCTTATCAACAGAGATACTAGCACTGCCAAATTAGAATTTTGGAAGAACAGAGATAGAAGCATAAAAACATGGGATGCCTCCAACACACTGGCATGAGGGCAATGGAAGGCATAGTTTGAGGCAGAGAGTGTTAGAAAGCTACCTGAGCGCTTGATGGGAATCTTCGTCTGGTCTTTAGCCAACAGGTACTTCACCAAATCATTTGCCTGGAAAAATGGAAAAAGATGGAATTATCAAAATAAGTTTACAGAAAAAATTGAGAGGATGGCAGAGAGCAGTCAAGGAAATGGAAAAGTCAGACCAGAAAGGGCAGAGTTCTTACCCTTCCTTGCAAAAGGGCCACATCCCGAGGTGGTGATGCTTCAGGTTCTTGGGATGACTGGAGCTTGGCAGCTCTACGGCGAGCTTTGCCCCTACGGGCTTTAGGTGACCTCAGGGACAGCAAGGCTCTCCGGGCCCAAGCAGCCAACCGAGTCCTTGATGCCCTGCGGGCCCAAAAGGCTATGGGACCCCTTGAAGCCCTGCGGGCCATTGAGGCCATTAGGGCCTTTGAGACCCTTCGGCCAACTGTGGTTCCAGAAGCCTGACTCTGATCACTGCTGCCATCCTCTTCCCCATCCAGATGCTTCACCTACATCAACAGAGAGAAATCTCAACATTACCAGATGAAGCAGGTAGTGCTTTCTCCTCAAATCATCTCTTCAAGGAAGCATCTCCTAATACCACCCCCAACCTAACTCACAACAGCCTGACACTGGCCATGCTGAGTCCTGGGCTTGTTTCTCACTGACTTCCAGGCAGGAATTTCATCTGCCCCAGCAGACCAGGAGCAACCCAAGGGCAGGCCTAAGGCTTCTCCTCTCTCCATGAGGATCACTGGCTCTGCTTGAACCATGCTTATTATGCCACTTTACCTCCCTGGATCTCAGCTTTCTTCTCTATAAAATTGAAACTACAAGAATTACTTTCGAGATTTAAGGGGATAACCTGTGTGAATATGTCTAGCCCAAGGCCTAATACATGGCAACTATTATGTAAATATAAACCACATCACATTCAAATTGCAGCTATGCGCTCTGAAGACACGAATTACATCACATTCCTCTCAGTAATCCCCACAGCCTTCAAGAGCACAGGGGTCTTTCTAAATCTTTGCACAACAAATGAGCTGACTGAGAGGAAAGGAGTGGAAAAGCCAGGGTGGTCACTGCAGAAGTCTTACCTTTCGGGCTTTCTTGGCCTTCACCTTGGGCCGAGTATCCTGATTCTCCTGAGCCTGGGCAGCTGCACTCTCAGGCTCAGGTTCAACTGCGGGAGCCTGAGAGACAGCAGCCTCAGTCTCCGGGACTTTTGCATTGACCTTCCTATCAGCCACACAGCTGACTTTTTTGGTCTCAGTGGCAGGCATTGTCACAGCTTGCGGGTCAGCATTCTGCTTCTTGGTATCAGTTGCTGGACTCTTATTTTCAGCTGCCTGGGTATCAGTCACCTGAGTGGTAGGTGAGGTCTGGGTGGCAGCTGCCTCCTGAGCCTCTGGGGTCTTTGAGATCTCTGTGGCCTGTGAGACCTCTGGGGCTTTTGAGACATTCACATCCTTTGAGACCTCTGGTGCCTTTGAGGCCTTTGGTGTCTCTGAAACCTCCAAATTCTGGGTCACCGTCAATAGGGTCTGTATCGCTGAGCCGCTGTCCTTTTCTGAAGTTTCAGCCTGCAAGAGGAAGCAGGGAAGCTCACAGACCTTCTCTCCATCCCAATTAGGCAAATGGCTCAAAAATTCCAAGGCCACACTTCTCTGACCTGTACTGACTCCTACCTGCAGTGTGCTCTAATCACCTCAGCCCCACAAAGTCTCCCCTTTCTCTGAGCAAGAATTGATGGTGGAAGAGGGGCCCCTCTCTCCCTCCCTCAATAGGAGGAATGCACCCAGGTGGGAAAGTGGGTGGAGAAGAATAAGTATGGGAGGGTAAGTACAAAGGGACTTGGGGCAGAAAGAACAGAAAAAGGCCTTACCTGGAAGCGAGTTCGACCCGCACCACTCTCGCGTGTGTCAGACATGCCTCAAGTTGGCCTGGCAAGAGCTGAGCCTGAGGGAGAGAAGGCCTAGGTCAAGTGGAGAGCCCACTCAACGTCTTCTTCCCTGTTCTGCCTAGAGGTTGACTCTCACCTTCCCTAGGGCCCCAATCCCAAACCCTTCCCCCACGCCCCCAACGACTCCGCTCTCAGATATAGAAATTCAAAGCGTCTAAATCTTAATTCTCTGCAGCCGCAGCCGCACCCTCCCCTTCTCCAGGAAGATGTGCCAGCGCGGCAGCTCAGAGGACCCCGCCCCTTTTCCCGTGCACCCACCCCCCCAGCCGCAGGTCGATAGAGCGCATGCGCGTCCGCTGCAAGACCCATCTCAGCCCCGCCCGCTTTCCCAGCACAAGCCCTTTCTTTGATGTCCACCGTGCACATGCGCAATCAGCAGCTGGCCCGTCTCCGCGCTGGCCCTTCTCAACACGCCCCTTTCTTGCGATATAGTGCGCATGCGCAGTGATCATGGTCTCAGTCCAGCACCCTGCCCCAACACACACCCTCCTCTCCAGGTCCGCAGTGCCATTCGGTCCCGCCCCCTCCCCAACAAGCCTCCCTCCCAAATTTTTGCAGTCCGGTGGTCCTGGTCCCTTCCCTACTCACACCCCCCCCACTAAGTCCACCTTGTCTACCGGCCCCGCCCTTTTTCTAACACACCCCCTTCCAAACTGGGGTAAAGCGCATCTTGGTTCCGCCCCTTCCCTATTACACCCCCTCCTCAAATCAATACTGAGCTAGTGATTCCATCTTGGGCCTGGCCAAACCCGGTCCAGTCCCCTCCCTTCCCAGCCGGATGAATCCGGAACGATCCGGTCCTTACAGCAGGTTTTCTCCAAATCCCAAAGGGTGGGACTAAACCCTAGCGGGCTCTCATCCAAAACCGGGTCCCACTGCTCACCGCGTCCTTCTCCTATTCTCGAGTGCGTCCACTCTCTTCAAGCCCCTCCGAAACTCAGAGACTGCCCTTCCCCCCTCTAGGCCGGAAGTGGTCCCGCCCCTTTCCGCCTCCCTAGGGGGCCTCCGTCCCGGACTGTTTGCCCCTCCCCCTCTCCCTGCTCCTCATTCCTCATGCCCCCCTCCGTATTCCTTGTGCCTCGCTCCCTACTCCCAGTTCCCCCATCGCATTTCCTATTTACCTCACATAATTTCCTACTCCCATTCCTTACATCCTTCTCCGTGTTACCTACGCACACCCTACCCCCCAGTATTCCTTAGCCCCTCTATGCATCCCTAGCTCTCTTCTCTGGATCTCCACTCCCCCTCAGTATTCCCCTGCCCCCTTGTATTCCCCGTCGCCCACCCAATATGCCCGGTTCTCCGTTCTTCTCCCCTCCTCCGCTAGTCTCTACTCCTCAGTCCGTACAGCTTACTACTTTCTCACTCGCCCTCATTGCCCACACCCCACTCCGGGTCACCTCTACTCCACCTGCAGGGGTGCGTAAGAATTGCCCACCTGCCTGGCTGTGGATCCGAGGGGGCTGGAACTACTATCCAGCCGCCAGAAACCCCAATCTCAACGCTTCTAACCTTGTCCTGAGCGAGTCCGCGATGCGTCTGGCCTCTCTCAGTCCCTCTCGAAGTCTCTGCCTCCTGGACTAGAGCTGCAGACAACCCAGCCCAGCCCCTTTCCGCAGCCCCCTGCCACCCCCCCCTCGCCTTCCTCGGGGGTGGGGCAATGAGGCCCCGCTCAGGGCTGTCTGACGCCAAAGCCCATGTTTATGCCACTGTACCAGGCTCGGTCTGAAGCCCTTCCAACCCAAACCACCCCCTGAAAGCGATTCATTCATTGAATTTATTTATTTTTATATCTTCATTTTTTTCTTATTACAAAGGTAATATGTTATGAAAATTCAAATAATGCAGAAATATGTAACAGCAATATATGTAACAGCAATATATGTAACACCAAAGGCCACCCTTAAATCATTCCCCAGAAATAATCACTATTAACATTTTGATATACATTCCTCCGGATTTTTTTCTGTTCATATACTAATTATTTGGATTTTCTCCCTGACAAATGGTACGCTATATCTACTGTCCCGTGACCTGTTTTTTTCTGTTATATATTAAACATCTTTCCATTAGTGCACATTTTTCATAGCAGTTGCATGATCTTATCTTGTATAGATGTTCCATAATTTATTTACCCAGTCAAGTTATACATGGACATTTAGATTTTTTTTCTTACTGTTGCAAACAATGCTACAAGGAACATCCTGCTATCTATATTGGACATTTTTTACATTTGTGATATTTTTGCTAACTCAAATGCTACAAAAAGTCTTCCGTTGTTATATAAAATTTGTCAACTTACTCCAGAAAGTACATTGAATAACATTCCCACCAACAATGTCTCTCATGTTTACATATTACAAATATTTTTGATATTATTTATGACAGTTTTTGCCATACAAAATGATTTAATTATTATGTAGTCAAATATATCAGTTTTTTTTCTTTATCACAACTGGATTCTGTTTCTTGCTTAGAGATGCCTTCCCATACTCCTACAATAATCCCCCTTTAATGGCTTTATTACTTACATTTAAAAGTTTAATCATTCCAAAATTTGTTTTCAGTAAATATTCAGCTTGATTTTTCTCCAAAAACATAGTCTTTTACCACTACACCATGTGCACCCATCTTTTTCCTCACTAGTTTGAAAGGGCATCTCTATCGTGTAATAATTTCACATAAGCAACTGAGTCTATTCAAAAGAACCAAATAAGATATAAAATAACGGAGAGTAGATAAAATCATCATTAATTACAGAGTGTATGAATTCAGACCTGAAGAAACTCAAGAGTATCAACTAAAAAGTTATTTGAAACTATAACAAAATTCAGCGCAGTGGCCAGTTGGAGAAATAACATGCAATATCTTTCCTACATTCCAATGTAATTCGATTCAAATCATCACAAGCCTTCTGCTTTATGAGGTCACATTTTCCTAAACTATGCGAATAAAATAGCATGAATCCCTATGTTCAACTTAAGACACATACACACACACACACACACACACACACACACACAATTTCCTGTGTATTCAAGGCAGTCTTCTGTTCTCCTGTCTCCTCTCTTTCTTTGAATTATTGCTTCCTCCAAGTTGTGATATCAGCTCACTACTTTCTTGCCTCCTAGATTTTCTCCCCTATCCACATTACATATAGCCCCTCCTTTACTTCCAATCCTGGTGCCCTAAATTCCCATCCTTTCTAAATCATGGCAAGCACTGAATGGCAAAATAAGGACTTTGATTGAGGGATTCTAGGCATGAAACACAACATAGTTTTGTGTTTTAGGAAGAACACACTAATTGCTATATGAAGTATGGATTAGATGTCTTCTTGGGATCAGGAAGAGCAGCTATGATTTTGTAGTTATCCATGTAAGGAAATGATCTGGTTTGGCCTGGAGAGATGGCAGGTAGTGAGAAGTTACTGAATTCAGGAGATAGTAAAGAAATAAAAAGTGATAGGATTTGATGAGTACTTGGACTGTGGAGAGAGGGGTGAGAAAGAGGGAAGTGTCAAAGGAAACTCTTGGAAATCTGATTTGAGAGATTGTGTGGATATTCACGGAATATTGAAGGAGTGAGTTTAAAGGGAACTGAACATTAATTTTGAGGCACCTGGTGGAAATGCTCCCCCGGCAGTTCAATATATGTGTCTGTGTAAAAAAGAGATCTGGGCTGAGGGTGTAGATCTAGGAGTCATCTGTAAAAAAAACAGAATTATCTTTTTTTTTTTTTTTTTTTTGAGAGCGGGCCTCTTGTAGTACACTCGGAATTTGTTCCTCTGGATCAAACAGTCAATTAGTTTTTATCTGGAAGTTTTGAGAAGGTTGCATCACGATTTGCAGAAGAAATGTCCCGAGTTGTGGCAAACAGGCGACTGGTTCTTCCACTATGACAACACACCTGCCTTCACCACACTGAGTGCCCAGCAGTTTTTAAACAAAACGGCATGACCCCCATTTTCCCTATTTACCTGATCTCACCCTGAGTGGCTTTTTTGTTTGTTTGTTTCCCTGGATGAAAAAAGTCCTCAAAGGGAAACGTTTTGCTAACGTGAAAGAGATGAAACAAAAAAATGACAGACGCACTAAAAGGCATCAAAATTGACAAGCCCAAAAACCATTTTGAGCAATGGAAAATGCATCTCGATAAGTGTATTGCCTCAAATGGAGAATACTTTGAAGGTGCCTTAAGTTTACACATGTAAGAATAAATACACAATTTTTATAAATAAATTCCAGTTGGGGGGAGTCCTCACTCTTATAAACGATTCTTTAGCTCATAAGAAAGCACAAGAGCACCCTGGAAGCATGTATAGTGGCCCAGAGAAGAGCTGTGGAGACCAGCAGCATAGTTGATATAGGTGGAGGGAAAAAGAGTTCATGAAAGAGGTTGACAGGAGTGACCAAGAAGTGGCTAGAAAAACAGGAGAGAGGGGTGTCACAAAACCAAGGGAAGAGATTGTTTCCAAGCAGGGTCAAGATCAATAGTGATAAATGCTGCCAAGAAATCAAGAAAAGTAAGACCTGGAAACATATCAAATTTTGACAATCAAGTGGTGGTCTCCAGGGACCCTGGAAGGAATAGTTTCTGCGCAGACATAGATTGCTAATTGTTCACCCTGTTATTCATTCTCCACTTCTTCCTTAGTAATAGGACATCTGACTTTTAGTTAGATACATTCCCCTCCCAGAATAAAGACCATGGAGACTACCGTCATACTCTAAGGGTAGTGGAGAAATAAACTATAAAAATCTGGATCCCTACCAAATTCATGGAGCCACTATGAACTGCCTACCTCTGGATTTCTTTTAGGTGAGACAAATACATGTATGTCTTATTTAAGCCATTTTTTATCAATATTTTTTATTTTGATATTGTGGGGTACAGTTTAGGGTTAGGTATACAAATATGCTTCGTTCAGGCACCCTTTAAGCCATTGTTATTTGCGGCTATTCTATGTAGCAGTTTCCTGATCGCAGGGAGTTGAGATATAAATGGCAGGTGAGGTATTCATGACAATGAGTATGGATTGCTTTTTCAAGAAACACCTGAGCCTACTTTCAAGGCTCTCCCAAAATCTAGCCCTAACTAATTTTCCAGCCCTTTTCCTGCTGTGTGTGTTTTTTTTTTTTTGAGCACTACGTACATTTTCCTGTATTCCACCCAAACAGAACACCTCACTATTACCAGATGTGCCCTGACTTTCTTGCCTAGGAGGCTTTGCTCATGTAATTTCTTCCCCATGGAACACCATCTATTACATCTATCCCTCTAATATGTCTACACTCTTTTACAACCTCCAACACTTTAAGCTTCACAATGTTTTAGGTCCCAGCTGTGGTCTTTGGGATTCTGAGGTTAAAAAGGAATACAGAGTCAGAACCTTAGGAGATATTATTGGAATCAAGAAAGCCAGACAAAATCTCAGTCCAAATCCATCAGAGATGCATTCCCCAAAATGTTCAAATCCAAACTTCCCCAGTCTCCTCCCATTTCCACCACCTTCATAATACAATACCATAAACACCCTTATCTTATGACCTGGGGCAAGAGGACAGAGGCAACCTTATCAGGAGAGAAAGGACAAATTAGTTCACAATCTTTACCCTTTGAACAGAGAGATTTTGCCTCATCTTCTCCTTGTGAAGTTTGGAATCATGATCTTCAACGTTCACCCATAAACTCTGAAGAACCTAGATCACCAAGTCTCAGACCCATTTCCAGTATCCATAGATCAGCAGACAGATACCTGAAATCATACAGATCCTACATATCAACTAAGAGGAGAGATGAAAAGCTGAGTTATCACCCGGCAGGTCTGTTCTGGAGATAAGAAAAGATAGGCTAAGGATTGCTTAGTGCAGAATGTCATGATGGAACTGTCTAACCGCAGAAACATCCAAGACTTCAGACCCCTGAAGCTCAAAAGGGAAGCCCAGAATATTCCACCACCATTCCTAACCCAGCACATTTCTCTTCCCCAAAACTATACAGAATCAATATCTCTGAATTTGAGAAGATTCAGAGGTAATGCCAGGAGAGACAGACAAAAGTTTCCTTCCAAAGCTATCCATCACTTCTTTAGTCATCTAAATCATGCAGCACACCATAGCAATCAGCTTTAAATTGAATACAGGCTTTCTTGTTCTTCAATTTCCACAGCCATTCCCACCATCGGGAAAGACCTAACAGCTGTCCCTTTTCCTGGGTCCCATGTCCCATCCTTTTTGGGCCCTTTCTGTTCCCTAACAGTCTGGCAACCCCCCTCCTTTCTTTTTCCAGGCTCGTATGTCCTCTCTCTCGGGCTGCTGGTGAAATCTCATTTTTGCCCTTTTATATGTAGGATAATTTAACTCACTTTGTGTCACTCTAAACCCTGAGAGCTATCTTTCCACTACATAATGACTACAAATTGTTAAACAAAAGGCAAATTTCCCATTGATGAGGAAACCTGCTACCCATTTTTGGACTAGCTCTCTTTCTCCCCTGCTTCCTGTACACTGAGTCCTTCCTCAGCACAAACCTGTGAGGCAAGATCCGGCCAAACAGAAAATGAGCACCAACTATGTATTAGGCACCACTATGGAGGTGGCCCTTGCTCTTAAGGGACTTACATTTCTTCTGTGAGCGCTAGCCTCATTTCACAGAGGCCAACACTGTGGGTGAGAAAGGTAACATGCCCAAGGAAAAGTAATTAATGAGTGGAGCAGAGAGGACTTGAATCCAGGTAACTGGAATACCAAATACACTGTACTTCCTCTGATGTTTGAAATCTCAGGATACCCTTTCCAACCCTCTTCATAAACATATGCTAGGCACATTACAGCGTTGTTTTCATCTATGGAAGCAAGTCTAACTGGATAGCCACACACCCTATTTAGAGATTGCCATAGGATATATAATTACTTCATTGTTATGAGATTAACATACAGTTTTCAAACATTTGATTTTTGTTAAATGCATTTATGTACATAGCAACAAGTCAAATCGTACCAAAAAAATACAATAAAAAACGAATAGTCCCCTGTCTCGACCCTCTCCATCTCCATTCCCATTCCCTCAAAGCCACTTTTTAAAAGCTTTGGGTTTTAGTTCTACCAGTGGTCCCCTTCACAATTGTAGATAACATGTATTTGCTTTTTGGTTTATAAAACTTAGACAACATCCTATTGACTCTCCAAGATGGCAATAAGAATTTTGTTGATATACACTGCCTCACTTTTCCCTCCACTCCCCTGCAATGGTTAACATTGATATTCCTTTTTTGTTCTTGGTTAATTTTTCAACTTGAAAAAAATATACTGAGACCCCTATTTCTTGTTCCATCTGTTTTTTGACTCATAATTTTGACTGCCCCTTTTTTAGGACAAGGATATTAGGGCCACTACCCTTTTTCTGCCCATTCAATGTTCCACAATGTCAGTTTCACCTTTCCTTTTACATTGTTCAGGTTATTAACATTTATTTTCTGTTCTACAGTCACAATCAGGTCTTCCCTGCTTTGTCTCCCCAGGTTGACTCTACAACCTGAAAACTAGTGAACAGCATTCACATTATCATGGCTATGTAAATAATTTTCAAAATCTAGCCAAGTACTAAGGCGGGAATACACTTCTTACTCTACAAGACCAATGTCACAATCTTTGGGCCTCTCAAAGGAGAACATTTCTAGTTCAAATCAAGATCAAATGGAGTATCTCATACTTTATCAGTGACTTATAATCATGCTGTGTTTTATTTTACTTTATATTTGGGCCATAACTTTTTTGAATAATTAAACACACACAGAGATTTCTAAGAGCCTTTCTTTTCCCCTTGAATTATGTGCTTTTATTGTATTCACTCATTCAACAAATATTTCTTCCCCATGGAATATTTATTGGGTGTCTACTATGTGCCAGGCACTATACTAGGAGCTGAGGATAGGGCAGTGAAGAAGACAGATAACATATCCTTGCTCCTTGATCCATGGAGCTGTTTCTAGTGAAGGAGAGAGAAAAAATAATCAGATAAATTAGTAAACTATATAAGAAATTAAAATGTGTAGTAAGTGCTATAGAGAAAAATAAAGCAGGGCAAAAGGAATGGGGGAATGCCAGTGAGGGTGGAAGGTAATTTCAGGTTTAGATAGGTTGGTCACAGAAATGTATAATATACTTCAAAATAGCTAGAAGAGAGGACTGGAAATGGTCCCAACACACATAAATGATAAATACTCGAGGTGATGGATACCCTGAATACCCTGACTTGATCATTACACATTCTATGGATGTAACAAAATATCACATGCACCCCATAAAGATTTACAAATATTATGTATCAATAATTTTTTTAAAAAAATAAATATGTAGGTTGGTCAGGGAAAGATTCACTGTAAAGATAGCACGTGAACAAGCACTTGCATGAGATGAGAGAGCTAACCAAGTAGATACCTGGAGGAAAAACATTCCTAACAGAAAGAAACAGTCAGTGCAAAACCCTGGGGAACAGCCATGCTTGGCATTTTTTTTCCATGCCTGGCATTTCCAAAGAACACAAAGGCCAGTGTTGCTAAAGTGGTGGAGGAAGGTAGGGAGGGAAGAAATAAGAAACGGGGTCAGGCAATGAGGGCTTTGGCAGCCGTAGTGGGATCCACAGGAGGGATCACATAGGGCTTTGGAAGCCATAGTAAGATCTACAGAAGGGTTTTGAGCAAAGAGGAGAGAGGATTTGACCTGGCTTTCCAAAGGAACCCTCTGGCTGTTGTGAAAACCTGCTGGTGGGGGGCAGAAGAAGAGGTGATAAAGGCAGAAGCAGGAGCACCAAAATTACTGCTACTGCAGTAATTGTTTGTGTTGGATCTACTGTTTCCTGAATTCACTGTTTTGCACACCTGTCTGGAGATCCTTCTTCAGCTGTAGGAAATGAATTTCTGATATTATTGTGATAAAGTTTCCTTCACTGACTTTTTTCTCTCTGTCTAGAAGTCCCATTATTTAAATTGTGAACCTACTAGATTGATCTGTATCTCTTAAGTTTTCTCTCACATTCTCTGTTCCCTTGGTTCCCCCCACCTCCACATTCTGGGAGATTTTCTCAATGTTATTTCCCAGTTCTTCTGTTGACTTTTTTAAATTATGGCAACTTATTCTCAATTTCTAAGGAGTCTTTCTTTTCTCTGACTCTTCCTGTTTTGTGACACCTAGTTATTTTCTTATGCATGTTATATCTTTTTGAATCTTGTTGAGAATATTATCCTTTTTTTTCCCTGGTGTTCCCTTTTGTATCCCGGATCCCTCAAATTGCTCTGAGGTCAGTTTTCCTATTTGTTTATTTTAGTATTTTACTTTCATGCTGCAGGCTTCCTTAATTTGCCCGTGGATCCCTGGTTGTCCATTCATATTTAAAAGAAAATGACTAGGTAGCTATGCAAGTTTTCTCTGTTGCTGTATAAGCACAGATGTTTTCTAGCTGGGGCCCTCCCTCATAAGGAAATCCCGAAAGAAAACTTGGTGTGAACTTGGGGGAGTTAGCCACTAATAGACCTTGGGATTCCCAAATGCCAAGTCAGAAGTTTTTGTGCAGTGCCAGATGCCATATGACAAGTCTGAGTGTTCCTGAGGCAGTTTGCAAAATGTCTTCAGAGATTTGGGCCCTGAGGATAAGTACTGGAGCTGCCCATGTTCTGTGTGAGTGGCAAGGAGAGAGCGGGATTGAGCTCTGACTGATGCTGATGGTTTCTGTGCAGACCTTCAAGTACTTTCCTTTTCCTCAGCCCAACTCTTCACCCCTACCCTCCACAGAAGCTGTAGACACCGAATCCAGAGCACCTCAGCTCAGCATCTCCCCGCTCCTCCTTCCACCCAGGTGTTCAGGAACAGGGAGCTTTTCATGCTTATCTCAGTTATGCTTCATTCTGCCCTTTTCCTAGCAGCTATTTACTGAAGATTTACCATGTGCCAAGCATTCTAAAAGTACAAACTCACTTAACCTTCAAAACAACACTATGAAGTAGGTACTATTATTGTGCTCATTTTATAGATGAGGAAACTAAGGCTACAGAGAAGTTAGTTGACTTGCTCAATATTACACAGTCAGTAAGTGGCAGAACTGAGATTCAAACTCAGATGATCTGAGTCCAAAACGTGTATTTTGAACCACTGTGTTACATCCTTTCTCAGTCCTGCCCCAACCTATCTTGGTTTCTAACTAATCTGGCGATTGTAAGTCTCATGTCTATGGGACTCCTAAATGGTTATGGGACCCTGAGTATGTACCTCTGGGCTCTAGGCTAAAATCAGTACCAGAAAGGATCAGAATTGGGGGCTTGCCTCACCAATCTCTCTTTCATCTCTTCTACTTTATTTTTTTTTTTTTTTGAGTCAAGGTCTCAATCTGCCATTCAGGTTAGAGTGCAATGGCACGATCACAGCACACTGCAGCCTTGACCTCCTGGGCCTTCTGAGTAGCTGGTACTATAGGTGCATGCCACATGCCCAGGTAACTTTTTTTATCTTTTTTTTTCTGTAGAGATGAGGTCTCACTATGTTGTCTAGGCTAATCTCGAACTCCTGGGCTCAAGCAATTCTACTGCATTGGCCTCCCAAACTGCTGGGATTCCAGGCACGAACCACCATGCCCGGCCTATTCTACATTTTAAAGATGATCAGTGCTAAGTGACCTATCTTTAGCCCCAGTTACTGGGCTCCTGTGGATGTTTATAGGAAAGAAAAACCTCACCCTGTCCAACATAGCAAACAGACAGACCCAGCACTCTGGTATGTTTAGTTTCCATTCATCTTACAGCTAGATGAGGGGAAAAAGGGAGGCATGGAACTGGCCTTTCTCCAGGCTAGATGCCAACCTCAGCTCTTGGACAATCCTGACTTGTGTGGGCCTCAATGCCACATTCAGAGCCTTCCCCACCCTTCAGGATGGTCCCTCCCTCTCAAGAGAAGCAATTCCTGGAAGTTTAAAAGAGCGAGGGTTTGGTGATCAGGCTCAGATCTTCTGAATGTGAACAACAGACCCAGGCCAGAGGCAGAGTCATGTCTGGGTGGAGGTACCTCATCTGTATCAGCTTTCTGCTGACCATTCTCCTTGACTTGACATACCAGGGACCTCCTTGCTCCTCCTCATCAAGCACAAAGGTCAGTTCTGGGATGAGGGAACAAAGTCTGGAGATTTGTGAGAAAATTAGCTCCTTGGTGGGAATTGGGGAAAGTTATTCAGTCTGTTTCTTCAATCCTATGACTGCGAGCTAAGGTCAGAGAAGAGGTACTATTTGCTGAGCACATATCAAGTGTTGCACCAAGGGAGTCTTAGAATTATTTCATTTAGTCCTCACAGCATCTCTGTGAACTAGGCTCTATTATCATCCATCATAGAGAAAAGGAAACAAAAGCTTAGAGCTTAAGACACAGTTAAGAACTGGCAGAACCAGAATTTGAACCAAGGTCCATCTGATCTTAAATTGTTCTCATTTCCCACTGCCTCACGCTGGGAAGGAACTAGATTATGTAATATGTGTGGGTAGAAGGAGGGATTATGACTTTGAGAAATGTGAGAAAGAAGATAAATATCTTACTTGCTGTGTGACTTCAGTTTCTGGGCCTCAGTTAACACATTGACAAAATGTGGACAGTAATAGTATCTACTCATAGGGCCAATGTGAGGGTTAAGTAAAATCATGGATGGCAAGTGCTTGCAGTGTAGGACTGTGCTTATCAGGTGCAATGATTCACACCTAAGGTCCTAAAAAGAAAAAATAGATATCTACCACAGTGCCTTGCACAAAATAAGGCTCCATGAATGACAGCTGCTCTGTAATATTCTAAAGCCTTGCTACTCAGAGTGAATCTGTGGACCATCAGTATCATCATCCTCTGGGAGTTTGTTAGAAAGATAAAAATCTCAGCCCAGACTTGCTGAATCAGAATCTGCATTTTAACAAGATCCCCAGGAGATTCATGTGCACATTAAAATTGGAGAAGCACTTTTCCAGGAATGTCCCATGATCTGTGAGTCTTCGGTTCTGAGACTTGATAAGTTTGTTGAAGTGTCAGGTAGATTCGCAAAATGGATGATAGAGGGTGTTTTCTTTCTCTGGGCCTCAGTTTCTCCACCCATACGCTGGGGCTTGTCCAGGAATCTTGAGTTCCAAAACACTAATCCATCTAGGGCAAGGACAGCGTCTACCTAACCCATCTCCTCTTGTCTTCTCTCTCAGCTGTTGATGACGAGCTATTCCATGCGCTCCACAGTGGTGTCTCGCTATGCACACACCTTGGTCACCTCTGTTCTGTTCAATCCACATGCTGAAGCCCATGAAGCCATCTTTGACCTGGATTTACCTCGCCTTGCGTTTATCTCCAATTTCACTATGTAAGTCAGCTTCCAAACTCACTGCTTCATTCATCCATGCATTCATTTTTTTCCTTCTTTTGTTTGTTCTTTCAGCAGAGCATAGTAATTAAGAGAATGTAGTCTGAGATCAGACTTCTTGAGTTTGAATCCCGACTTTACCAGCTATGGGACTCAGGGCAAGTTAATTCACTTCTGGTAGTCTCATTTTACATATCTATAAAATTAGAGCCCACCTTCAAGAATTAAATAAGGTCATATATGTGGAAAGATAAGCTAAAATAAGTGCCAGGCACATGATAAGTACTTGATAACATTACCTTTATTACTTTTTAAACAAATATGTCCTAAGCTGACTGTGTGACTTACACTGTGCTGGGTCCGACAGAAAGAGGAAAATGAACAGTGCACAGTCCCTACTTCCAAAGAACTCACAGTCTAATGGAGGACATAAAAAAAAAAAAACAAGCAGGCCATTGCCTTGCTAAGCTATGGTGTGGCCATGTGCTCCTTCCGCTATGGCCAGGTCATGTTTCCTGGCTTTGGCCCCCTTCCCTACCTTGGAGAGGTGAATCTTCTCTCTCTCTCTCTCTCTCTCTCTCTCTCTCTCTCTCTCTCTCTCTCTCTCTTACTTTTAAATAAACTATATTTTCTAAGCCAAAAAAGTAAGTAGATGATTTTAATAAAGTATGTTGGGAGGAAAGAGAATTCTGAACGCAGAATGATGGAAATAGTGAGGCTGACCAGAAGACAGTGGTCAGAGACCTAGGCCCAGGCAGGTAGAGAAAGTCTCAGAGTGATGACACCTAAACTGAGGCTTTAAATGTGCAATGTTCATCCGGCAAGCAGAGTGAGGGCAGGGCTGGGGGGGATTCAGGAAAAAGGAGTAAAGTCACAAATGTCCCTTCATTAGAGGAACTACAAGTGCATCCGTGTTGGGGACAGCAGAGAATAGAAGAGTGGTCGGATTGAGACTTGAAAAGTAAGGAAAGACTAGATCATGGAGGGCTTCCAATGCTACAACATGTACTTAGGTCTTACTTAATGGTCTCCAAACCATCTTACATGTTTGCATACCTATCAGGAAAAACTTTATCATGTATTCCCAAAATATGTATATTTACCAGTTTATACATTATATAAAAATACTTCTGAGCAAATATATTAGATACATTATGAAGTATATAAATTACTAAAGGATAAGGAAAAAACTTGTAAGTAGAGTATGACTATCCTTTTCCACTCCCTGTCAATTTGTCTCCAGCATCCCCTGGGACAGAAGCAACCCTCTTTAGAAAAAACTGTGACCCATAATGAAGAGACATGGCAAGGTTTTAAGCAAGGAGGGACAATTGTGAAGTGGAGGTGGACTGGGGGGTAGAGGCCAGCCAGGCAGCCGGGAGCTGAGTAGGGAAAAAGGGGAAGAGTCTATGTGAGGGATGCTGAAGGCAAGACCGTGGTGGTAGATCTGAAAGACCATTGGAAGGAGCGACAAACTGACTGTATGTGGGGCATGAGTACATATAGGTGATGCCTACGCTTTGTCTGCTTGTCAGGCCTGGTAAATGACCATGCTCTGTTGAGCTAATGAACAGGGGAGAAGGATCAGATAAAGGGGCCTCATTAGTCCCTATCATACCTTAGTGTGAATTAGGAAAAAGGTCCCTGACTTTGGGTGGACGGACTCTCAGACTTAGCAGCTTAGTGAGCCCAGCACAGGCAGAATTTCCACCCTTGCTCAGCCTCCTCACCCCTGGTAGTAGGGAGGAAGGGTTTGTGCTATCGACAACCTGTAAAACCTCAAACAGAAACCCTGAAGTCTAGGCTGTGCCATCAAGAACCTTCTGGCAATTCCCTGGAGAAAGGCTAGGTTGGAGGAGGTAACTGGTGTGGTCAGGGCCAAAGTTCAGGGGAGAGGTGCTGAGGTAGTCAATGAAGGCTTCCTGGAAGCAGGATTTCCATATGGGTAAGATTTGAAAGGACTAAGGTCATTGCATGTGAGAACCAGGGGAACCAATGACCAAAAAGAGCAGACATGGGTCTGGAGTGTGGAGGCTAACCAAAGAGGATGGTGGTCACATGATATAAGGACCAAATAATCAGGCAGAATTTGAATTTTTGGTTCAATAGAAAAAAAATCAGAAGAATTTTTTTTAAGTTAGGCAAAGCAGGCTGGAAGAAATATTCTTGGGCAGACTCTGTGGAAAGTATGCTGGCTGGAGGCAGCACACACACAGAGGCCCCAGTGTGCTGCTGCCAGACCAGCTCCACCCCCCACCCAGGAGACCTTGGGGTGATGCCAGCTTGGCCCACCCCCACACTAGCCCAGCCATAGCAATACTCTCTCAGCTGCCTAGAAACACTTCTTGCCTGACTGGTCTTTTCTATGGGCCGCCTATCCTCTCTCAGTGTTCCTGGAAGCTGCTGCCTTGGTCAAGCAACTGTCCTGATATTTGTGCCTCAGTTACTCCATTTGTAAAATGAAAACTGTTGGACTTGCCGCCTACAGAGTTGCACAAACATTCTCTAGAACACCCAACTATCACTCCTCAAAGGCCAGCTCTGACCCATCCCTTCCCTTTTCAAGATTCATCCAAGGCTCCCCATTTTCTATGACAAAAAGTCCATACTGCCATACGTGCTCATTGAGTCTTGTATTCAAAGCCTTTTTATTTCCTAGGCCCATCCAACCATTCCAACCTTCTCTTCATACCTCCCTTCCTTGCCCCTCTGCTCCAGTCAAATCAGACTAACCACTTGCTGTCCCTGAAACACACTCTGTGTTTTCCTGCTGTCTGCCCAGAATGCCTATTCTACAAATAGTTGTTGAGTGTATACTGTGTGCCAGGCCGTATTCCAGGCACCAGGGATACAGCAGCAAATAAGACAAACAAAATTCCTGGTTTCAAAGAGCTTACAGTCTAGTAGAGAAGACAGGGAAAAAATAAACAAGTACACATCAGTTTGTGAATGAGAAGTGCTACAAAGAATCAGAAAGTAGAGCAACAAAAACAGAGTGATGGGGAAGATGCTGTCTTAGAGTGATCAAGGATGTCTATCTGGAGAAGTAACATTTGATATGACAAAAGACAGGGTGTAAAGGTTTGTAAAGATCTGGTGGAAGGGTGCTTCCGGTAAAAGGAACAATAATTGCAAAGTCTCTGAAACAGGCATGCGCTGAACAAGTTCAAGAAATAGAAAGGAGGCCAATGTAGCTGGAGCAGAGTAAATGATGGGGAGAGTAAGAGGAGAAGATGGAATTAGAAAAGTTACAGTAGGCCAGACTGTGTAGGGCCACAAGGAGCCTGATGAGGACTTTGGTTTTTATTTTGAGTTGATATGGGAGCCACAAGAGTGGCAAAGGAAGTACATTACTTGATTTAGGATTAATAGGATCTCTCTGACTGCTGCAAGGAGAACAGACTATAAGGAGGCAAGGGCTAAAAAGAAAACCAGTTAGTAGATTATTATACTTACCCAAGTAAGAGATGTTGGTAGTTTAGACGAGGGCAGTAATTGTGGGAGTGGTGAGAGGTGGTCAGATTGTGGATGTTTTCTAAAGATGGTGCTGAAAATTCCTGGCAGATTGGATATAGACAACGAGAGAAAGAGGAGAGTCAAACATGACTCTAAGATTTTCACCTGAGCAACTGTCCAAAGACAAGGAAGATCAGGTGAGGAGCAGATTTGGGAGAGGCGCGATACCAGGAGCTCAGTTCTGGATGTGCTCAGCTTGAGGTACCTATTGAATATTCTAGTGAAGATGTCAAGTAAGTAATTGGATGTATGGATCTGGAGTTCAGGGTGCAGGTCCACACTGGAGATAAGGATTTGGGAGTAATCTGTGTATAAATGGTATTTAAGGCCATGAGGCTAAATGATATCACCTAGAGAGTGAATGTAGAAAGAAGAGAGGAGGAAAGGGGAGAGGAGAGGAGGAGAGGGAAGGAAGGGAAGGTTGACAACAGAGCTTTGGAGTGTTCCAAAGATTTCAAGGTCAGGAAGAGAAAGAGTCAACAGAGGAGACTTGAGAAGCCATGGCCAGTGAGAATTATTTGTCCATATCTTCCCTGTTTTTTCAGGGTCAGTTTCAAGGCCACCACCTTTAGGACCATTTCCCGAAGACTCGGGCAAAAGCATTCTCTTCCTTTTTTTGAGTTCCTTTACACTTTATTGCTTTCCTTAGAGAAATGGAAAAAATGGAGATAAGCAAATCTGTTTGTAATCCATCAGTCTCTAAGCTCCCTCCCTAGTTAGGCCCAAAAGCCTTTGCAACAATGTGCACACTGCTTTCACAATTTTTACCACCTGTACTATCCACCATATTATTTACTTAATATATTTTCTTTAAATAGATACACTTTCTAAGATGATCTAAATTAATCTCATCCTAGACAACAATATCTGTGAACTCCTGGGTTTAATGTGCTAGCTGTATTTTTTTAAATAAATTATAATAAATACATATCAATTATAATTTAAATGTTCAGTTATGTTCCACCTAAAATTATGTTATGTGCCAAAAGGGATAATTCATTCAACACTTTGGGAAACAAAAAACTCTAACACCAGATCCACCATACGCTGTATGGCCTCTATTACCCCATCCGACTAATAATGGAGATGATAACTACTACGTCACTTTATCTCCCTCTCTTCTCCTCTCCTCTCATCTCCCGCACTGGGGCTTATGGAACTATGTTGCT
>JAPVLO010002981.1:0-26961 GCA_027257055.1 Cephalopachus bancanus
CACTTATTTACTTGTCATGAGAACACTTAAAATCCCCTCTTTAGCAGTTTTCAAGTATACAACATATTGCCAATAACAATAGTTACCATGTTGCACAATAGATTTCTTGAACATACTCCTCCTGTCTAACTGAGATTTTGGATCCTTTGGTCAACACCTCTCCAGTCTCTCTCCATTCCCCTCCCCCCACCTCCAGAAGCCCCTGTCAGCCACCATTCTACTCTCTACTTCCATGAGTTTGACTTTTTTAGATACCTGTTAGCAAGATCATGCAGTATCTGTCTTTCTGTGCCTGGCAGATTTCACTTAACATGATGTTCTTCATGTTCATTCATGATGTGTATCCCGTCTCTGTCTATACCGCATTTTCTTTCCCCATGTATCTGTTGATGGTGAGTCGTTGTTTCCATATCTGGGCAATTCTGAATAGTGCTGAAGTAAACATGAGTACAGATATCTCCTCAACACACTGATCTTACCTCCTTTGGAAGTAAATACCCAGTGATTATAATGCATTTCTATGGGACTGTCTTTGAGTGTAGCCTACTAGGTATTTGTTGAGCTTCTTGGATTGTACCTCCAGGCAGTGACTCGATTTGGGGAAGTTTTCGGCACTATTTATTCAAATGCTCCTTCTTTCTGTCCCTTTCTTTCCTCTTGTTCTAGGACTTCCCTTGTGGCTGTGTTGGTCTGCTTGATGGTATCCTCTTAGGCTCTGTTAGTTTTTCTCCGTTTTCATCTTTCTGCTTCTTAGACGGGATAATCTCAATTTACTTATGTTCATGTTCCATGATTCTTTCTTTGCCTACTCTGATCCTCTGTTGAACAACTTTAGTGATTTTAAATTTCAGATACTGTGCTTTTCAGCGCCAGAAATTCTTTCTGGTTCCTTTGAACAATTCCTGTGCTTTTTACTGACATCCTATTTGGTGAGATATTATTATACTCTGTCCTGCTGGTCATTGTCCATGGTTTCCTTTAGCTCTTCGAGCATATTTACGAGCATATTTAATGTTTTTGTCTAGTATGTCTACTAACCGGCTTTGCTCAGGGACAGTTTTCAAATCATCCCCTCCCGCCTGTGAACAGCCATACCAAACTGCTTTTTTGCATGCTTCACCACTTTTCATTTAAAGCAGGACATTTTGAATATTATAATGCACCAACTCTGGAAATCATATTTCCCTCTCATTATTTTTTTTGTTGCTGCTTGTTACCTAAACTCTTTTTGTAAAGACTATTCTTTGTCCTGTGACTTCTGTTCAGCTAACATAAGGGTCATGAGTGATTTGACAGAGATTTGTTTTAATGGTAAGAGAAATTACTCTCCTAGGCTTTGCACATCAGCTCTGAGCCAGGCCGTTTGAACTCTGTCTTGGTGTTGACTCTTGCTTGTCGGGGCCAAAATGTGGCCACCTTTTTCTTTGGAGTTCTCCAGGTGTAAGTTTTTGTTTATACTCCAAAGTGCTGACAAAGTTGATTGTGACAGTTTTCCCAGTTTAATCAGCGCTTCATTGAGGAATGGACTTTGGCTTTCCCATTCAGTTTTCGGTGACCACACCCAGCAAAGCTGCTTTGGTGTGCTTAGTCTGTCCCTACCGAGTCTGGGTGTAGGCTGTGCGTGGCCAGGCTCTCATGAAGGCCAAGGACAGCAGCGTCTGTGAGTCTGGGAGCTGCCCTGACTCTCTCTCCCCCAGGGTTCCGGCTGGTGAATGGCAGCAGTGGCTGCGAAGGCCGGGTGGAGCTCCAGGTGCAGGGGGCCTGGGCGCTTCTCTGCGCCGCCCACTGGGACTTAGAGGATGCCACTGTCCTCTGCCATCAGCTCAACTGTGGCAACACAGTGGCCACACCTGGAGGAGGCCGTTTTGGGGAAGGAGCCTTTCCCATCTGGCCTGATGTGTTTCACTGTGTGGGGACAGAACCCCATCTGTCGAGCTGCCCCGCAAGCACGCTCGGCGCCCCCGCCTGTGCCCGGGGAAACGTGGCCACGGCCGTCTGCTCTGGTGGGTGCAGCACACGCGTGTGTGATGCGCAAGGGGGTGGACACGGGCTCGGGGCTGGGCAGCGGGCAGAACAGGAGGTTGTTCAGGGAGGACACTCGGTAGGTCACACAGGAATGAACAGCTGCGTTAAGGGAGAGTCGGGCGGTGGGAGGGACACGTGGGGGTTGGAGGAGGCGAGGGGGAATTCTGATTAGAAGAGGAAGACACGACAGAGGAAGATGCAGTGGCAACGAAGGCGGCGCAGAGGGAGGGAGGGAGTTTGTGCGGGCCAGCGTGAGCCCCAGGACCTCCCAGTCAGCCCCCGGCCCCTGGCGTGTCCCTCCCCAGGTCTCCCCCACGCTCTGCGGCTGAGGGAAGGCCAGAGCCGCTGCGACGGCCGCGTGGAGGTCGCCCTGGACGGCTCGTGGGGTCGCGTCCTGGACGCCGCCTGGGACCCGCGGCGCCGGCGTCGTGTGCCGGCAGCTCGGGTGCGGGCGGGCAGAGCGAGCCTACGACGCCCCGGCTCCCGGCCGGGGCCGTCCCGGTGGGGCTGAGCCGCGCGCGCTGCCTGGGCACCGAGCCCCGCCTGACCCGGTGCGACGTGTCCACGTCCCTGCGGAGCCCGCGGGGCCTCGCGCGACGCGGGCGTGGTGTGCTCCGGTGAGTGTGGGCGCCGGTCCCCGCCTCTCGCCCTCCCGCGTGTCCCTGACGCCCTGACCGTGTCCCCCCGCAGGGAGCCTCGGGGGGCGGGGCCGCGGGGCCCGGCCGCTGTGCCGGGCGCGTGGAGGTGCTCTCCGGGGGGGCGTGGGGCACCGTGTGTGACGACGCGTGGGACCTGCAGGACGCGCACGTGGTCTGCAGGCAGCTGGGGTGCGGCCGCGCCGTCGGTGCCCCGGGGGGCCCCCCACTTTGGGGCCGGGTCGGGGGGCATCTGGCTGGCGAGCTGGGCTGCCGTGGCCACGAGGCTGCCCTGTGGCAGTGCCCGTCGCGGGGCTGGGGCCGGCACGACTGTGGGCACAAGGAGGACGCCGGGGTCTTCTGCTCAGGTGGGTGCGCTCGTCCACTCCGTCGCCCACACCCACGCTGGGCGCTGGGCCAGGCTGACCGGCCTCTCTGTCCGCAGAGTTCACGGATCTGAGGCTGCAGAGCCCCCGGCAGCCATGCGAAGGGCGGCTGGAAGTTTTCTACAATGGCACCTGGGGTGGCATCTGCCCCACCCTGAGTGCAGCCTCCCTGGGGTCCTGTGTGGGCAGCTTGGCTGTGGGCCTCAGGGCAGCTGCAGGCCAGGGCAGGGAGCTGGCCTGACCATGAGGTTCTCTGGGTGGCCTCCATTCAGTGCAGGGACAGGCATGACCAGTCCCTGTGGCAGTGCCCATCAGCCCCCTGGGATCCGCAGTCCTGCTCCAGTGGAGAGGAAGCTTGGGTCATGTGTGCAGGTGAGTAGCCAGGTCTCTGTGAGTGTGTGGGCTGGCAGCGTCTCTGCCCTCCCCTCCCCAATCTGCATGGGCCCCTTTCAGGAGGGACGGAAGGCCAGTCTCCACTTTTCCTTGGAAAAGTCTGTGCTGCACGGGTCCAGGTGAGGGGTGGGGTCCCCGCCTGAGACCCTGAGCTGGGTGGACATCACCTGGAGCCCCCCAGACCCCTGGTCCTCCCCCAGCGGGGGAGGCAGTACCCTGGGCTGCTTGGCATCTTCTGAGGGCACCCCACAAAGAGACGGACCCCAGGGAGATGTCCTGGGCAGTGTATGGACTCCCTGGGTCTGTGTGGACTACTCTTTCTCTAACAGAAAGTTACCTCCTTTCAGCTAGTAGAGACTCCTGTGTTGGGGCAACAGGAAGAAAAACGGAAACGTTTTTTGTTTTTTTAAACAAACTGTAAGCTGCTGAGCTTGCAAATACAGAAATGGGCCCTAATTTCCTACCCAGAAAAGGCAGGAGAAGTTACTCAGGATCCTGGGGAGCCCCTCAACTGCTCATCCACGCTCAGCTTCCCAGGTACCCTTCTGTCCCTACACCTGTCCTCCTCCCCTTCCCGGTCCAGCTCCGGCAATGGCTGGCATCACCCCCTTTTCCAGAGGAGGGTGCGGTGCGCGTGTGCGGGGGTGAGGACCGCTGCTCCGGGCGCGTGGAACTATGGCACGCCGGCTCCTGGGGTACCGTGTGCGACGATTCCTGGGACCTGGCAGACGTGGAGGTCGTGTGCCGCCAGCTGGGCTGCAGGGGGCCTTGGTCGCCCTGGGGTTGCCGCGTTCGGCCCCGGCTCAGGGCCTGTGTGGCTGGACGAGGTGGGGTGCCGGGGCAGCGAGGCATCACTGGGGGACTGTCCGGCCCAGTGGTGGGGACGCAGAGACTGCACGCACAAGGAGGACGCCGGCATGCGCTGCCTGGGTGAGTGCGTGGGCAAGTGGGTGGGAGATGGGTCAGGAGGGGAGAGGGCCACGTGGATTGTCCTTTGGGGTGTCTGCTCCCCTCTTCTCTTTAAGCCACTCCCAGCACCATGCTGGAAGCTGCCCTGCTATGATCCCTGGCAGTGTGCCTGGTTAACGCTGCCTCCCACCAGTCCTTCAGCCCACACCGCTGCTGTGGGGTCTGGATGAGGCTCTGTGCTGCTCAGGGCTGTCGACCCCTCCCCATCCTGGAGCTCAGGACCCTCACTTATCTGCAGGTGACCCAGGGACCACGGTCCTGCCGCCATCACCATCGGGTAGGTGGCTCTTTCTCCAGATCAGGCTCCTCCGGCATGGCCGACACCAGGGCCCTGCACTGGGGTCAGTGCTGACCCTCTCCAGGATCACACCCCCTCTCTCATGAAAACTGCTCTCCTTCCCCGTGCCCACCTACGTGGAGAATTCATGGAGCTGGGGGACAGTGGCCACAGGCTCCACAAGCTGTTCCTCTGGGGTCTCTGCCTTGGTGGCTGGGGGGTTTGGTATGGGAAGCTGTGATCTGTCAGACACTGTGGTTCTGTGTCCAAAGCAGAGCTGAGGGCCGTGGGGTGGCAGGACAAGAAGAGCTGTCAACCGCGCTCTGCCTGGTTCATCCTTCTTATGCTCCCTACCTGGGTCTACACACCTGGATTCTCTTACTGGTTTCTCCCGCCTGTGCCCGATACCTCGGTTCTCCCAGCTGGGCCCTCCAACTGTGCCCACACACCTGGGTTCACCCCCTGGGCATCTCGATGCTGGAACGTCAGTCCATGTCCTTGGGGGAGTGCCCTCTCTAGGCAGCATAAAGGACCCGCCTCTCCTGGGGTGCCTCGCCCCTCCCCGAGCGACTGAGGTCTTCCAGCTCAGGCTCACAATGCCCCCGGAAGGACAGGTACACAAGAGGCCCTGCCTCTCCCTGTGCCCCTCAGCCCCTTCCTCGGTCCTTCCACCTGACCTGGAGGCCTGGACCCTGCCCGAGATCACCTGCCTGGTCCTTGGCTCCCTACTGGCCATCGTCTTCCTGTTCCTGGGGACTCGGTGGTGTCACCGCAGAGCAGCCGGCAAGGGTAGGTGAGCGTGACTAGGCGAGGTTAGCTTGGGCCCTGGGAAGGAGGCTGTGGACATGCTGTGTGAGATCCCAGCTATGACAGGCCTTCTCTGTCCTGGTCGCTGCGGGGCTTGCCAGGTGGTCCTTCTGGCATGGATGGAAGACCATGGTGGTCCCTGCCCCGGGATGTGGTGACCTGAAATGGGGAATGAGGGTGTCGCGAGGGGTGCGATCGCTGGGAGTCTGGGTCTTCATTGTCCTCGCTCTTGAGACAGATGGTACGCGGATAAATGGGGGTCCCCAACACCTATGTTAACCGTTGGGGCCTCAGGAACCTTAGGTCCTAGTCTTGCTTTGCTCCTGAGATGGGCTTGGTGAGGAAACTTCACGGTCCCATGGCCGGCCTGGCATGAGAACAGGTTTCCAGGGTCTCCGGTCCTTTGTGATGTATGTGCAGCGGGGTGTGTTCAGAGGCTGAGACCAACAAGCCCCACCCCAGCACACTGGGCCTGGGTGCCTGGGAAGGTGTGTGGCCCCTGGTGGGGTCTTTGCTCTCAGTATTGGGCTGTTGGCAGAGGAGCCAGGGGTCTCGGCATGCATGAGAGGGGACAGGGGCCGGACATCGTGGGTTTAGACTGCAGGAGCATATGTTCCAGAAGGTTCTGGTGTGGCCTTGCAGGTTGTGGAATGTTGGGACATCCATCGTCGGAGGGCGTCTATGAGGACATCGAAGCCATCCCCATGGGGGAAAAGAAGAGCTTACAGCGTCTGGAGACCCAGTCCTGGAGGAGGAGTATGACGATGCGGGAGAGCCCGAGGACAGTCTGGAAGAAGGGGCCCAGGAGGCCAGGAGCGGCTGAGCCCCAGGTTTGCACCTCTGCGCCCCGGCATGCTTGGCGCTCCTCCTGCTGTCTTGTCGCTGTGCAGAGGGCTCTGCTCTGGCCAGTGCCTACATTTACAGAACGTGGCAGCCACTTCTCGTGGCCATGACCCCCACTCATGGCTCAGGCCGGGGCACTAGGACTTCCAGCTGTTTCTTGTGAGACTAGAGCCTTCCAGTGGGTAGATTTGGAGTGACGGAGGTCCCTGGTCTTTATTTGGGTCTCTTTTGTGGCTGTGCAGTGTCCTTCTAGCCCCTGCCCTAATTGGCTACAGGAGGGGCCCTGAGCAGACAGGGTGTGGGGAGGACTTGGTGTGAGAAGCAGTGTCATTCTCGCCCGACCCATCGTGTCACATCTGTGTCCCTCTGCGGCTTTCCTTCACAGTGAGAGGCCAGGGGCTAGGATTCTTGGGGCTCTGAGAGATTTTTTTTTTTTTGAGGTGGAGTCTCACTCTGTCGCCCAGATTGGAGCGCTCTCGGCCACCGCAGCCTCAAACCCGCTGGGCTCCGGCGATCCTTTCGCCTCAGCCTTCCAAGTGGCTGGAACTACAGGCGTGCGCTACCATGCCCGGCTAATTTTTGAGTTATTGTAGAGACGAGGTCTCGCCAAGTTGCCCAGGCGGGTCTCGAACCCGCGGGCTCAGGCAATCCACTCACCCCAGCCTCCCAAAGGCGCGGGATTACAGGCTGAGCCACCGAGCCCGGCTGGCTCTGAGAGATTGTCGAGGACCCCAGTGCTTGTGTCTCTCCTTAAACACAGGTGGCAGCCTGGACCTTGAAGCTCCAGCTGGGATGGAAGAACATGGTGGCCCCTGCCCAGCATGTGATGACCTTGATCTGGGGGCATTGGTGTGTCAAGGGGGTGGGGTAGCCTGGGGAGTCTGGGTCTTCACTGTCCTCATTCTTATAACAGATGTTCTTAAACTGCCTTGAGCTCACTCATTGTAAGCACTCCAGCCCAGAAGCATTCATCAGACACTCCACAGTGCAGGTTCTTTCGGGGCCTGCTCGTCTCGCTCACCCTCTTCCTTACCACTGTCTGTTTCATCAAATCCTGTGACGGGGGCCACCGTGGTTGTCTGTCCCACCCTGGCCTTTTGTCCTCTTGTGTGAGGGAGACTTCGTGTATTTTCAACCAGTCGTTCTGTTCACAGTGTGGGTGGTGGGCACCTTTCATGACACCTAGGCAGGAGCAAGTAGAGTCTACCAATGAGGAAGCCTCCCAAACCGTTCCTGGATCCTGTTGGAACATCCCCTCCAAGCCTGGGGCTCTCACGCTCTGAGTGACTCTGAGAAACCCTTTTTTGGGGCCCTCCTTTTATCCGCACAGACAGTGCTTGAGTGTGGGTGGGGGTGAGTGGGCTTAACGGAGGAATGGAGAGGGATCTCCAATTCTTACAGGTACTCTGCTCTGATAATGGCGCTGTCTCCCTGACCGCAATCATTGTTTACCACCCACCCAACCCAACCCACCCAGCACCCCACCCAACTGAGGACCACACCCCCTGAGGCTCTTCCTTACCCAGGGCTCCACCCACCCAGCACTCCACCTAACTCTGGACGTCACCCACCCAGCACCCCCGCCACCCAGCATCCCACCCAGCCCTAGACCACACCCACTGAGTGTCCCATCCCACCCATGACCTCACCCACCCAGCACCCCATCCACTATGTCTAGATCAGGCGTGTCCAGCCTGTGGCCCATGGATTGCATTTGGCCCTGGACAGCTAGAAATGCAGCCCCACAAAGTCTTTTCATGCCATGTGTTTTTTAGTGTTTATTTTCTTTGTGACCCCGTACATAGTTCCATTTTTGAAGTTCGTAATCATACCTCATTCATGACATTACTTTTAGGCAGCACATACATTGGTGAGCAGTTGTTTTCAGTTATGAAGCACATGAAAAGCAAAATTTGAACAAGTGTTTCTGATGAGGACCTTGCGAACTCAAGAAGAATTGAGACAGTTTCCATCAAGCCAGACACTGATAGATTAGTTTTACAAAATCAAGGTCAAATTTCCCACTAGTTGTTGTTGTTGTTGTTTTGTTTTGTTAGTTGAAGCACTTGAATAAGCAAAGTGACATGATTTCTCGTATGAATACCTGCGCTACAATGATTTTGATACTTGAGAGAGTTCGTGCAGCCAACACTGACAATCATCTCATAACATTCAGGCAACCCACTAGTTTTGTATTCTCATTTTTCTAAACTTCTAATGGAAATATAAAAGAGAAGTCTTATTGTATACATACCCCAACAACGTTTTATAATTGGTGTGCAGCCCAAGACAATTCCTCATTACTTGCTGCGGCCCAGGGAATCCAAAATGTCGGACCCCCTCGTCTGGATCTTTCCTGACTCCCTCATCTCGGTTCTCAGCATGCAGGTAGAGGCTGGGTCTGAACATCCTGTGAGTCCCTAAAGCAGAGGGTCTGTCCGTCGTGACGGCCTCTGACTCATTCTCCACGTTTGTCCCAGCATGTGGACAGCATGCTGTGGCCATCCCTGATGCTGGCTCCATGAGCACAGAGGACCTCATCTGTGTCCTGGGGCTCTGGGCACACGGCCTCCTTTCCTCAAAAGCTCTTGCTGTGCCCCCCATCCCCTGGGTTGTAGGAGGCCCTGCTTGCTTCCAAGGACCGCTCTTCATGGAGAAGATGACCCAGAAGGCTCCTTCCCAACGAGCGAGACAGGGCGATGTCCAGAGAGGCCGGCCGTGGCCTCTAGGGAGAAGTGCAGGGCTGAGAGCACAGGGTCAGGTTTGAGGGCGGGGCTGAAGCACCTCCTGATGGAGCCTGGGGGTGGGGAAGGTTCTCCTGCCTGTCTGAGCACACTTTGTGTCTCTGAGCACAGCAGGGACTGCTCTCTGGTCTCAGGTGTTGGCCAGCCTGGCTTGACCCTGGATGAGAGGCATCCCGGGGGAAGGTGAGGGGGAGAGGAGTGGGGTGTGTCCCTTGGGCCGGTGGGGGAGGGGAGATGTTAAAGAGGGTGGGAGGGACGTGGGTGGGAGGAAACAGGAAGGAAACAGGAGGGTCTGAGTTTGAGACAGGGAACCTGAGGACCCTGCAGAGTGGGGTGATGTTGTCAGCACGGCAGTTGGAGGACCCTGGGGTGGTTGTCCCCTTCAGGTCTCTGCCCTCGTGTCGCCCCCTGCTTCTGCTAATGCCACTATGTCTTACATCAACAGTGTTTTTACAATTTTTTTAACAATGGTCGACACAGTCACGGGGACCTGGAGCTGCTGTGGCAGAGACACCGAGCAGCCCTGCAGGAGTTCTGGCCAGCTGGGCTCCTACCACCCACCCTCAGACGTGGGCTCCTGCTCTGCACTTGCCAGTGTCTCTGCTTGTCCTCCTTGCTGGGACATTTGGGGCTGCGTCCCTGGCCCTAGGGCTGCGTGCTTAGCTATTCTCCATCCTCTCTTCATCAGAGGGGACTGGTTCGGCGTCTTGCAAGTTGGGCCACGGGTCCGCTACCTCCTCTAGAATCTCCGTTTCCTCTCCCGCTCCTGGTCTACAAAGAGGCCTGAAAACCTGAGCTGCTTGCTTCTAAATTTGTCTGGCAAATGTATTGGAAATTAACCTCTACTGATTTTATACTGCTTACAAAATAGCTCCCACTTAATTGTTGTAGATCTCAAACTCATAGAACCAAGGAAGAATATGTACAACACTTACCCTTCTAGCTCTCAGAAATAAACATCTCAACATCTTGGCTTATATCCATCGAGAACTTTTCTTTGCACAAACGCACAGATGTGAGCATAATGGACGATAACATCTCATGGTGCACATTTTGATTCCTGGGTATTTTCCACTTAAAACATGTAGTTGCCACTTGTATACCTAATCCTGAATTGTACCCTGCATCTTTAAAAAAATAACAAAAAAACCAGGTTGTTGGCATATTGACTTACCCAAACACCGACACCTGTCCTGCCATGTGTCACAGGTGCCTTGTTGACCCTCTCATCAATGCTTCTTTATTGATTTTTACTCTCATGACATTTGATGGCCTCCTAAGGACACATCCTCATGGGCAGTGTGCGTCCCTTGTGAGTGCTGGTCACAGGGTATGCACCCTTCTTGGGACTTGGATCAAATTGCCCAGTCTGTCTGTTCACAACACACCAAGCTTGGAAGGACCCTAGGTCTTCAGCCACTCCTTTCCTGTGAGGCAGAAAAAGTCTGTTCTTCTCCTGTGGGGCCCTGGTCTCAGTAGCTGTGGCCACTGGGGCTTTGCTGGGATGGGCCCCTTATACCTGAGCTGTGTTGAGTGCCAGCTGCAGGAAGCCCGGCCCAGCCTAACCTCAACACATGCTGCTGGTGCCATCTGGGCTCAGGCATGGGTGACAGATGAGGGTTCTGATATGGGGGAGGGGGCTAAGGCATGCACAGGCTTCTTTCTCATAAAGTGTCACGTGGGGTTGGAGGCCACCTTCTGTCTGGGGAGGAGCACTTGGGCCTGCCTGAGAGCACTGGCCCGAGTGCTGCAGCAGCAGATTGGCCAGGCATGGCCTTGTCCCCTGTGGGGCTGTGGGCCCTGCTCCTGGCTGCTGGACCCTCCCTCCTGGCAAGTGTGTGCTGCTGTCCCCAGGGTTTGGGGTTGGAGCTCCCCACCCACCCACCGTGTGCAGGACATTCAGAAGGAGGTCACGATGTAATAGCGGTGCCATCTGTTCTCCAGGGAAGAATCCTGGGAGGCTCAGCTGAAGACCCCAGGGCTCTGGGGTTCTCTTAATGGCTCATTAGCAGGCAAAGCGACCAGAGGCTTTTCTCCATGGGCCATCCACATGCCGGTCAAAGGCCAAGACCCTAATTGCTGTGTTTCAACAGAAAATGGTCCTTAGGCTATTTTTGTTAACACTTTCTTGACATTTAACTTTAACAAAGTTACTGGCATCATCAGACTAAAGTGTGAGAAAACAGGAAAATGAGATCAAGGGTACACAGGAGGATGGAAGGTGAAAACTAGATTTTTAATTTTTGAAAATTCTCGACGAAAAGTACTCAAGCGCACCTTTGCCATGAGTGCCCTTCTTGCGTTCTGGCCCTGAAGGCCTGGCTGAGGAGGCATCCCTGGCCCTGCTGAGGGGCGGAAACTGCTGCAGGGGCTTCCTGCAGGTGCCACACCTAGGGCAGCAGGACCCAGTGTGCAGGGACCGCCGGGGCCTATGGGAGGCATCTGTCATCAGCAGGCAGCTGGGCTGAGGCCGTGCTGTCCCTGCCTCCACGTATGTGGTCTGGGCCTGGGAGACCCAGCAGTCCTTGCTGCAGTGTGTGCGATTTCAAGGCCTAGAGGCCTCGCTCTGGGAGTGCTCCCTGGGGCGTGGGGGCAGCCGCGGGCCTGTGTGTGTGCATGCATGGGTGCAGTTCGCTGCTTAGGCGGGACAGTCGCCCCAGGAGCTGCTCCTCCCCTCCTGTTGCTCCGTCTTCACCCCTACCTCTGCCCTTGGGAGGAGGGCTGTGGCCTGAGTCTCCCATGGTGGAAGGCAGGACCCATCCTCCCAGGGTGCCTGTGGCTCCAGGGCTGTGATCTTCAGACCCTCACGGCTCTGCTGTCACTCACACATGCCCCCTCCAAAGGCCCGGATGGCACCATTGAGGCACATGCCCCACATCTAGGTCAGCCCCGGCAGGGACCCCGGCCGAGTCCAGCCTTCTGGGTTCGACTGTCTCCTCTGGATCACCCAGTGTTGGTCCCATCGGTGACCCCAGGACCTTCTGGAGCGAAGTGTCCCTGCCCTCCTCTTATGAGTAACCAGTGTGAGTGGAGGCCCTGCCTGTGGGCGCAGGCAGGTTGGAGCGAGACGCCTCCTCCCACCCCTTGTCTCGGGGCCTCCCGGTCGCTGTCTCAGGGCTCTCCTTCGACAGGGCCCGCTCAGGCGACTCCACGCTCCTGGGTCTGCCCCAGATTTCAGCACCCTTATTCTGTTTGGGCTCTGGCAGGGACCCTGCCCTTTCCCCTCCATTCGGGAGTTGGTGGGAAGCAGATGCTCAGTGTGGTGCCTGTGAGGAGAGAGGAGCGAGGGGTATTTATGCAGGCGAGGAGGAGCCACTGGCACTCGAGGGCCCTGGCTCTTGAGGTCCAGCGCATGGGCTCCGGAACCAGAGACAGCTGGCCCAGTGCCGAGACCCCCTGTGCAGAGCCCATGGAGGGCATGCCCAGAGGCCTGGCAAACGGGCCTGCAGGGCCCCTCAGAGAGGAGCAGAAGGGCCAATCTCCCACCTGCTGCCTTCTCCACTTGAGGGGGACTACCGTGGGCAAAGCCCCAGAGGCCCGAGGCCATGGAGCTCGCCCTGCTGTCCATGCAGGAGGCCTCCTGGGCAAAGGGTAGTGGGGTGGGCGGGACCCCCAAAGTGGGCAGGATGCAGCTGTGAGCTGATTCCTCCAGGGTTTGGGGCAGATTCCCACCCACCCCGCCCCTTGCCAAAGACCACGGCCTCAGTTCTCCGGAGTCCATGTTGTGTTGGGGTGGGGGGCCAGAGGCCACGGCCAGCGGAATTCGGGTGGGAGCGGAGTGGATCCCTGTGTATGCAGGTGGGAAGTGGGTGTCCTTGGGACTGAGTGGTGGAGGCAGCCCCTGCGCTGGGACCCCTGTGATCTGGGTGACAGTTTGAACAAACTTTCAGCGGCTGGGCTTGCAAATACGGAAACGGGCCCCAATATCCCACCCAGAAAAGGCGGGAGACGTGACTCAGGATCCCAGGGATCCCCTCAACTGCTCATCCACGCTCAGCTTCCCAGGTCCCCTTCTGTCCGTACCCCTGTTCTCCTCGCCATCCCTGTCCTGCTCCAGCAGTGGCGGCACCCCTTTTCCAGAGGAGAGCGCAGTGCGCGTGGCGGGTGTTTGAGGACCGCTGCGCTGGGCGCGTGGAGCTCTGGCACGCCGGCTCCTGGGGCACCCTGTCGATGATTGTTGGGACCTGGCAGATACCGAGGTCGTGTGCCACCAGCTGGGCTGCGACGAGGCCTTGCTCACCCTGGGAGGAGCCGCGTTTTTCCCTGGCTCGAGGCCCTTGTGGCTGGACGAGGTGGTTTGCTGGGTCAGCGTGGCGTCCCTTTTGTGTTGCCGGCCTCAGCGTTGGGGACATGGGAACTCTGAGCCAGACAAGGAGGACGCCCGTGTGCACTGCTCGCATGAGTGCATGGGGAAGCGGGTGGGAGACAGGGCCAGGAGATCGGCGGAGGGGACGGAAAGGCGAGGTCTGGCCAGAGTCTTGCTCATAGCACTTCCGTTGCAAGGGCGCGGGTCCCAGGTGTCAGTGGGTTCAGTTTTTTCTGGTATAAGGTGCTTTGTTGTGAAGGGATGGTTGGGATAAGAGTTCCTGGGGTTTTCTCCAATCTTTTGGAAACTTTTTTTGTGTTTACTGGCAATCTTGTCCACTTCGGGGTCTGAGGGTCATCTGGGTGCTGGCCTCTCCAACTGTTTTCAAATTCTTCCCCACACTATCTTTTTTTTTTGAGTCGGAGTCTCACTCTGTCGCCCAGACTAGAGTGCAGTGGCTGCTCCCGGCCACCGCAGCCTCGACCTGCTGGGCTCCGGCGATCCTTCCGCCTCAGCCTTCCGAGTAGCCGGAATTACGGGCATGCGCTACCACGCCTGGCTGATTTTTTTTATTTATTGTAGAGATGAGGTCTCAGTGCCCAAGAGGGTCTCGAACCCACGGGCTCAGGCAATCCACTCACCTCAGCCTCCAAAGGCGCGGGATTACAGGCTGAGCCACCGAGCCCGGCTTCCACATTATCTTTTATCGTGGCCATGGTGGTCTTTCACTGAGTGGGCATCCACAGTCCCCTTGCTCATATGTCGCCTCTTGTGGCTTGCCCTGGAGCCCCTGCTTTGGGGCCTTGTTACTCACTGCTTTACAAAGGAGGGGTGCTGTCCCATTAAGACAGAACCCCTACTTCCAATGGGTACTAGCCATTCTGGGGTGCTCTGCTCAGCTGAGACCAGCAGACCCCATGTGTCGTCATGAGGGCAGGAGAGTTATGGTCCCTTGGGGCCAGCTTTTCTTGCTGAGAAGTGTGCAGGCTCCTACTGGTCCCCCTGGCAGCTCAAGACCTTCCTTCCTCAGAGCCCAGGTAGGCCCCATGCCAGCTGCAACCCCTGCTGGGTTCTTTGCCCTGTCAGCACCCTCCTGGGAGCCCTCCTTGGTCTGCCTCTTCTGGGCCTCATGGCCTTCCTCATTCTGCTTGGGGTCACACAAGCCACCCAGGAGCATAAGTGAAAACCCAACCTGATCCCAACATCCAGCAACAACAGTGGTAAAAGCAAGAGCAGCACGCAGCTCCAAGCTCGTGTTGTGTTCTGTGCAGGTGAGGTGTTCCGCAATGGACAGGTCTATGTAAGCCTACACCCCTGTGTCCAAGGAAGCTAAGAGGCTAAAGAAAGAGGGTGATAAGTCCAGTTTCTTAGAAGGAAACACTTAATAGGGATTTGCAAACAGAAGCCATGTGGGTACAGCATGACAAGATGGTGTATCTCTCGCCATTACCTCCCAGACCTGGGGCTTATACACCACAGGGGAGGGGATGTATATATAGGACGGTTGCCTACGGGCAGGATTTATGGCAAGTGGAAGAGCACCAAGGTTTTTTGGCTTAGGGTAGGATTTATGGTAAGAACCTGCTCTTATTCAGGGACCTGTACAGGCCTTCCCAGAACTGGAGTAAATGCGAAGTCAGTCTGGCAGATTAGCATCCAAGATGGAGTTGCTTTAGCCTCCACGTGGGCTTTCTTTTTGAGTTGGAGTCTCACTCTGTCGCCCAGACTGGAGTGCAGTGGCCGCTCCTGGCCACCGCAGCCTCGACCTGCTGGGCTCCGGCGATCCTTCCACCTCAGCCTTCCAAGTAGCTGAACTACAGGCACGCGCTACCATGCCTGGCTAAATTTTGATTTATTGTAGAGATAAGTTCACAAGTTGCCCAGGAGGTCTTGAACCACAGGCTCAGGCAATTCATCACTTCAGCCTCCCAGGCGTGGGATTAGCTGAGGCCACGACCGGCTTTTTTTTTTTTTTTTTTTTTTGAGTTAGGTCTCACTCTGTCACCCACACTGGAGTGCAGTGGCCGCTTCCTGCCACCGCAGCCTCTACCTGCTGGGTTCTGGCCATCCTTCCGCCTCAGCCTTCCAAGTAGCTGGAACTACAGGCGCGCGCTACCTTGCCCAGCTAATTTTTGATGTATTGTAGAGATGAGGTCTCGCTAGGTGGGTCTTGAACCCACGGGCTCAGTCAATCCACTCACTTCAGCCTCCCAAAGCGCGGGATTACAGGCTGAGCCACCGAGCCCAGCTCACATGGGCTTTCATAAAAGCCTCCTTTCATTGGCCAAAGAGAGTAACTTCGACACCTGAGTCAGCCTCTGGCTCCTGGGAGTTGGCTGAACCATAGAGGGGACCCCCAGGCAGCAGGAGCAGCAGCACATAGCTTTGCCCATTTGGGATGGTGGCCAAGGGTGGCAAGGCACCAGGGCCTGGCCACGTCTCATATTCTCCTTGTTCTAGCCCAGAGAATTCTGTCCCTCTGCTGCTTGGGTGGGGACCCTGGAGGGGCACCTGGAGGTGCTGCTCAGGGCCGCCTCTCCAGGGCCGCATCCACACTGAGGGTCTTTGTGTGACCCCGCTCACCTTTGAACAGGTCTGGGAAGATTCGAGGCATCTCCAGGAGAAGTCACTTATGATGTCATCCGGGAAGTGCCACTCGCTAGACGGTGTGAGGAAATTATGGAGGCCAAGAGTGAACCCCAGGGTGAGGAAGCCAGGATTGTAGGGAAGGTGGCTGCAGCAGGCACAGGTGGGTTTGTGCTCCAGCTTGGGGGTCGGGATCCCCGGGGTGCTGACCCACCCAATGGGTCATAAGACACAATGTGGGGAGAATCTGCCCACAGGACTCCCAGGTTGAGAAAGCCTCTGACCGCAGGGCTCATGGATGCAAGCAGGACCCATGGTCAGTGCGAGTAAGACCAAACCAATGAGAGCTGTAGTCTCACTCAGAGAAAGGGGCCCACCCTGCGGTGGGGGAAGAGGCCAGGTGAGACAGGCTTTCTTGACATGCTAAAGATCACTCAGTCTCAGTTTCCTCACCTGTGGAATGAGTGTGGATAAACTTAACCATGCTGCTGTCACTGGATGATCAAAGAAGCCCAATGTCGAGATGTCTTGCAGGTGCTTTTTGGTTGACGTTTCCAGGCAGCCCCAGGAGGGACATCTGACAGGCATACCACCCCTGGCTTTCCATTTGTGGCTTTGGGGATGATTTTTTTGTCTACCAATATGGTCACGCAGTGTCTCTTGTGCCAGTTTCAGAGGGTATGCCTAACATCATGGATGGATGGTCTGCACCTGAGGAGGAAGGAGACGGTGGCTGTCTTCCACAGGGTCACGATGAGGTTGCATTTCCGCTGGAGGAGATGGCATTGCTCAGCGCCTGAAGATGATGTACACCAGCTGGCGGTGTCAAAAACACAATTCTTTATCTTCTTCTACAATTGTATTGAATGTCAAGAGCAAGGCATGGACGCGTTCATCTGGGTGCAGTGTCCTCAGGCATCCAGATAAAATCTGATTCTTCGAGGCCCTGCTTGGCTCCTCCTCCCTGTCCCCCCAAGGGGTTTCGCTGTTGACAGTCATGCTGTGTGACCTTCAGAAGGTTTCCCATGAACTAAATAAATATACAATAGAAACCTATAGTTATGTTTTGTGGTTTTTAGAAACCAACGACACCCTCTTCATAAGTATATTCTTTAACTAGCTTTTGCTACCACAGTGTGTCGGGCGTTCCTCATTCCCCATGTCAGAAAGTAGGCATCTACTTTCCTCTTTTTTTCATGAAAACTCTTCTTAATTGAATCTGAAGTATCTTTTGGATTTCCTACATGTGTAGTCATGTCATCTGAGAATGTCAGATTTATCTTCTCTTTTCCAATCTGCATACCTTTAATCTTTCTTTGTGCCTTATTTTAAAGGCCAGGGCCACTCAATCCAATGTTGAATAGATGTGGACAGTAGATGCCTTCTCTAATTTGTGACCTCAGAGCAAAAGTGTTCCATATTTCATTTCACTATTAGGTATATTTGAGGTGCTATCTTTGTAGAAGTTATTTATCAGATTAAGGAAAATCCAATCTATTTCTAATTTGCTAAGGGTTTTGCTTTTTATCATAAGTGCTGACTTTTGTCAAATGCTTTTTCTTTATCTATTAAGATGATATATGATTTTCCTCCTCTTTTTAGTTAACGTGGTCAGTCATACTGATTGATATTTAGATGTCAAGTTAACCTTGGGTTAAACGACTTTATCATGGTGTATTATTCTTTTATATATCACAGGAATCAATTGAGTAATATGTTGGGCCAATGTTTAAAAGAGAGATTGGTATGCTTTTTTTTTTTTTGCAATGTTTCTGTTTAATTTTTGGTGTGAGGATTATTCAAGTCTCATAAGAGTTAGAACACATTCTCTCTTTTAAAAAAATATTTTCAAGAGTTTGTGTACAACTGGTCATGGTGGCTTATGCCTGTAATCCCAGCACTTTGGAAGACCGAGTTGGAAGGACTACTTGAGCCCAGGAGTTTGACACCAGCCTTAGTAATATGGTGAGACCTCGCCTCTACAAAAAATAAAAAAATTAGCCAGGTGTGGTGGCGCATGCTTGAGGTGAAAGGATCGCTTGAGCCCAGGACATTGAGGCTACAGTGAGCCATGATCATGCCAATGCACTTCAGCCTGGGTGACAGAGTGAGACCCTGACTCAAAAATAAATACATACATAAATAAACTAAGAGTTTGTGTACATTGGTTTCAGTTCTCCTTAAATATTTGGAAGAATTCACTAGTGAAGGCATCTGGGCCCTGAGTTTCCTTTTTTGGTAGGATTTTCTTTTCTGGATTTAATTTTTAAAAATAAACGATGAAGAATCCAGATTCTCATTTCTTGTTAAATCTGCTTTGTTTTAAAAAATAAATGGGCACATTTAATCTGATTTTTAAATTTGTTGGCATGAATTTTTAAATGGTATCTTCCTACTGTTTTCGATATTGCAAATTCTGTAGTTATGTACATCTTTGAATCCGGATACTGGCAGTTTGTGTCCTCTCTCTTTTTATTTCATTCTTGATCAGTGCTGCCGTTATTCCTTTCATTAGTCTTTTCAAGGGCATATGGAGCATGTGCCTTTGGTTTTCTTGATTTTTCTGGTGAACATCTGTTTGCTATTCCATTTATTTCTGCTGTTGTCTTTATAATTTCTTTTCCTCTACTTATTCTACCTTTTTGATATGGACACTTAGATTGTTGACTTCCAGTATTTCTTCTTTTTTAATGCACACATTTTAGGTTATAACTTTCCCTTTTAGTACGACTTTAACTGTACTTCATGAGTTTTGATATGCTTTGATTTTGTTTTGCTTTTAATAAGTGTATTAAGATATAATTAGCATACAGTGAACGTTGAACATCACACATATTTAAAGACTACATGGCGATAAGTTTTGACATGCACATACAATTGTGAAAATATCACAACATTCACGATCATGGACGCAACCATCACCAACATCTTATCATGTCTCTCTGTACATTTCTCTTTTCTGTCCTTTCCTGTCTCCTGCCCCACAGGTGATCACTGTTCAGCTTTCTGATACTGTAGACTGGTTTATTTTTTTTGAATTTTATATAAAGGGAATTGCATGGCATACCCTCTCTTTGGGGATGAGACTACAGTTCATTTCTTCTTCCTGATAAGCTCTCCAATTATGTTGTTTCTCCATTCACTTGTTGATGGGCATTTGCATTGTTTAGAGTCTTGCGCTATTACAAATAAAGCTTTTACAAACCCTCATGTGCAAGTCATCCTATGGACATGTATTTTCATTTCTTGGCTACCTATGGAAGGACTGAATCGTATTGTGGGCACAAGTTTACCATTCTGAGACACTGCTGCCCTTTCTTGAAGAGGCTGTGCCGTGTCCCATCCCCAACAGCGTCCCTGAGAGTTCCAGTTCCTCCACAAGGCTGCCAACACCTGGCTAATACTTGTTTTAACTTTAGGCATTTTAACAGGTATAGAGTGCTGTGTCCTTGTGGTTTCAATTTGCATTTCTCTAATAACTGCTGATGGTGAGCTTCTTTTCATGTGCTTATCTGCCATCTGTATATATACCTTGTAGAAGCCTGTGTTAAAAAAAAAAGTAGCCCTTGTTTTTTTGAGTTGTGTGAATTCTGACCATTCTGCTGAGCTCCTCTGGAGTGGCTGCTGTCACAACTGTGTCCCCACCCCTAACACTGAGGGCCCCTCCCTGAAGCAGAAGCACCGGAAGAGAGTGTTCAGTTGAACATTCTGAAGGGTGGCCTCAGTCAGGTCCTGACATGGCCTGGGGGCCAGGCCACTCTCAGCACCTTTCTCTCCACTGAGATGTCTCCCTAGGACTCACAGAGCCCAGCTAGTTGTCCTGCTGGGCACACAGGTGACCCCACCCACTACAGTGGCTCCCTTCGTCCCTGGGCTAGCGGATGGATGCATGTCTGCCTCTGGGCCAAGTGGGGCAGGAGAGGAAGGAGCGAGTGAAGTGCTAAGGTATTTCAGTGTTCATGTCCAGGTGCCAATAGGCCAGCTTCTCAGCCTTGGCACTACTGGCTTTTGGAGGAGGACTGTTCTTTGGGGTGGGGGCTGCCCGGTGCACTGTAGGATGTTGAGCAGATCCCTGGCCTCCATCTGCCAGAATGCCAGTGGCAGCTTCTTTCCCAGATGGGACAATGAAAAGGTATCCAGATGTTGCCAAAGTCCCTGGGGGCAAAATCACCCCAGTCGGGAACCTCTGGGTAAGAGGCAGATTAGCTAGGACAATGGTGAGTGCTTCTTAAACCACTGCCAGCCTTTTTGAGCTGACAAAGATTTTTTTATTTATGAATTTGTATAAAAATTCTTAAAAATGTAAAGATATTGGCTTAGAATTATACACATGATGAATTAGCTTTATTGAAAAGAACAGTACATAGAAAAAATTATAATTTTAGCAAAATTATGAGATAGCAATAGTTTTGCTTCTCTGAAACTCAAATGGGTGACTCAGTTCACTCGTCGATTATTTTTCTTGTCGACCCCTTGGTGGCAGACCTCTTAGTATTCTATTTACACTCAATATTCATTGATGGTTCTGCTCACCTCCTAAAACAGTTCATTTCTGAGAATCTCAGCAACAGCACTGGAGCCACACTTTGGGGGGCAATTCTAGCACTTATATTATGTTTGGAATAATCACATTCCTGTGATAGAAAGTCACGTTTGCTGTTAGTCATCTGTGACCCATAGTTACATTATCCTTGTTCATTTGATAAATGGGCTAGTATTTAAAGACAATGTAAAGGAACAATATTCATTACAAAGGCTGAACTACGAAAATGGCGGAATGCTGTCTGGCTCTTCTCCAGGTCATTACCTCAGTGTATTCTTTCTGGGGTCCAGGACAGCAGAGGTAATTTAGAAACCCCTTTTAGCAGCTGAAGATGTCTAGTCATGTTGTTACCATGCAAAGTTGTCTTTCACAACTCTCCAGAAAAGGTGCACCCCAGATGTTTTCCTGTCTTTTAAATTTGGACAGAAGGGCCATTGCTTTGCTAAGCTCTGGTCTGTTCGTATGGCTCTTTGAGCTATGCTTGCCATGTTTTCCTAGCTTTGGGCTCCTCCCCTACCTTGGGGAGGTGAATCTCCGCTCTCTCTCTCACTGTCTCTCTCTCTCATCTGCTTTCTAAATAAACTTTATTTTGCAATCTAACTTCTGTGCAGTTTTTTGTGTCTTTTGCACAGCACTAAATTGAGTTTTGGAGGTCCTGCTGAGATTTTGACTTAACATTTTTTATTAAACAATGTGATTATGCTAACTAGGATATAATTTTGTGCTATTAAGGAAGTTATTCCAAATAGAGGACATTAAAGAGCTGGTAATAACGGAAGGTGTGACAATTAGCATTAAGAAAAAAGAAATAAATTTGAACAGAAGCATACCCTGATGCGGTCAAGTTTTCAGCCCCCATATGCTGCAGTTAGGAGAACTATTGCTCCTTGAATTCAACCTGTGGTGGATTTGACCAAAGAGCGTGGGTCCAAGTGCTGGCTCTACCCAGCAGGAGCTGGGTGATCTGTGGCCAGCCCTGCCCCTGCATGTGGTGCTGTCCTGGAGGTGAGCAAGATGACATTTGGAATGCACCTAGCAAGTGCTGGATGTGTGCTAGCTATTATTACTATGAACACTGAGCAATAATTGCAGATAATCACAATATGATGACAATGACAATACTCACCGACATTTTTTGCAGCTGACAATTTCAGGAAGAGATTCTTAGAACATGAATTCTCAGAACTTCTACAGATAGTATTAATATTGCAATGGGCACTTCCAGAAGTCGGCTAATGCGCAGAATGGATGCTGTTATCACTTAATGACTGCAAGCATTCTTCTGCAATTCAGTCAAATCACGTAAACATTGGAGACCTTTCACAGGCCTGGCCAGCTAGGCTGCTTGCCGTCTGCAAGGTGGGATCAGAGATGCAGAACCCAGAGCAGGGAGCTGTCTGGTGCTCACAGAGGCAAGAGGACAGAGGTGAGAGGGTCAGCGGGGGACACAGCAACCTGCACATCCTCAGCTTCCCTACAAGGTGTAGGGGGCTCCATGGATTTAGACAATATCTTTACAACAAAAGCCAATATTTACTTTAAATATCCATAGAACATTTGAATAACTGGACCATATTTAAACTACTCATGTTTAACTGAAAAAGATTAAGTGAGATAATACTTCAGCATGCCTGTCAAAGTTTGGCTCATGCACACCCAGTAAGTAAGGAGCTCTGTTTCATCATGGTTTGAGCCCTGGGCCACAAGGAAAAATCTCAGCAAGGTTTAAGAAGTAGACCCTTCCTAGTCATGCCTTTTGACCACAAGTCCATACAGTTAGAATGAATAACATAAGGACGACTTCCACAATGCATGGTTTGGATGCTTACAAACATTCATTCAAATAATCTGGGTCAAAGCGGAAGTCAATACTGTCATTAGGGATGAATAGACATCAACAATTACAGGGCCACTGCCCTCAGTCCCTGGGGTTTGCAGAACGTTGCTGGAAGTGTTTCCTTGTTTCCCCTGTATGGAGTCTGTCTTGTGTCAGGCCCTACGCTACCTGCCTGACCGCCTTGCTAGGGGAAGATCCTGAGTCACACTTAGGAACTCTCGCTGGCTCCCTGCTCTTCACAGGCCTTCAGACCAGCTGGGTCCCAGCCTGGGTCTGCTGTCCCGCCTCGAGAGGTGGGGCTGTGCCTGCTCTTCCTCTCTCTGGAACCACTTTCTCTGAATCTCCTCATTTCCTGATTATCGCCTTAATCTGTGTTTGGTTGAACTCCCCGAACAGATTAAAATGAAGCAAATAAGGAAAAACACAAAATGCCGCACACTTTTTGAGAGAGAGAGACCTCTTCACTCGGTGGGATGTATTGGTGACTTTGCGTGAACAAAAGGGCACCGATCAGCAGGACCCTGACTCTTGGGGATGGTCTCTGCCCTGGCAGCGCGTCATTTTCAAACTGATGGCTGGGTCCATCCTGAGACATTTCCATGTCCTGCTTTGGGACCCGGCCTTTGCCTTCCCACGTGGCTCTAATGTGCAGCCGAGTTTAAGAGCTGCGCCTTCAGCCTGGCTGCAGAGGAGAGCAAAGGTCAAGTGAGTCGAGGCCCGAGCTGCACCTCTCAGACCCGCCTTGTGGTCAGTGCTCAGGGGTGCTCTTGGGCTGGCAGGTGCACTCCCAGCACCACGGTGAAGGCCTGTCCCTGCCAACCTGGGGCAGAGGTGACCCATGAGAGAGGCCCCCAGGAGTCAGGGTTTCCATGGTGGGGTAGGCAGGGCTGAGGGAGGAGTATTCCCTCTCAATGGGGAAGGTGGGGGAAGGATGAGGAGGGCTGCTGCGCGTGCAGGAGCCCAGCACACCCCCCCCATGGCTGTGCTGAGCTGAGGGTCCTGGGTGCAGTTCTTTCACTCTCTGGAAGCTGGGGCTGACGCCTGTGCCCCCTCCTTTGCCTGATCTTGACTCTGCTCAGCCCAGGCCAGGAACCTCCTCTCCTCCAGATGCCGACGCCCCACTCACATGCTCAGCCTTTGCCCTCCCTTGAAATGCCATTTGGTTTTTATCTTTCCAGAGAATTCGACCGAGAGCCGCCAACTCCGGTGCCGCATGCAGCTGTGAAAAGCTTAATTTTATGGTGATACATTTTCATTTACTAGAGGCAAGAGATCAAGACACCTACAGGCAAAATTAGAGACCGCTCTGAAGTGTTCTTTTTTCCCTCTGAAACCAGCTAGCTGGACGCCGTGATATCAAAGGAGGAAGCTGGTGCCCCGTTTTCAGCACTGCTTGTTCCTTGAGGTAGCCATGATGCTGAAGGCAGTTCACTCAACCCTGGCAAAGCCCTGTGGGGAGTGACTTCGCTTCCTCCTGCAGCGAGCGAGGCGGGAGACCCAACCTCCTCCTCTCCCCCTCCCCTCCCCTCTCCTTCGTGTTTTCTTTCTCCTCTTCTCGTCCTGGCGGCAGAGCTAGTTCTCAGCTGCTTTCAGCCCCCGGCTTTCAGGGAGCGGGTGGAGGGGGACGCTTTCCGCCCGCTCAGATCGGGGCCTGTGCAGACCGCTTCCCCAGGAGCAAAGCGTCCAGCGCGAGGTCACCTCCGCAGCCCGAGCCACGCTGGGCTGGTGGGACCCTGGCAGCCGCGCCGTACCCCTGGCGCAGAGGACGCCTGACCCGCTGGGGACACCGGCCCGCTGGGTCCCGAGGCGGTGCCCGCGGAACCCCGCGCCTCGCGCTGCTCTGCCCGGGGGTCGCGGCGGGATGGGGCGGCCACACCGCGAGCGAGGGGCTTGAGGCGCCCAGGGCGCGAGGGCTCGGCGGGCAGGCGGGGAGGCGCCCGGGCCGTGGGCAGCTGGAGACTGGGCGCAGGCACGGTAAACCGGGAGAGCTGGTCCCGCCAAACCGGACCCCGCCCAGCTCGGGCTGCAGTTTGGTTGCTCACGTTCACTGCCGTGATTGTCTCCGAATGTTTTCCTCGGTTCAGAGAACCAAACGCCAACTGACGGCCGGGTCGAGTCGCCGCTGGAGACAGAAGCGAGGGCGCGGGCCTCGGGTCGCAGCGGGAAGCGGGGCCGGCCGGGAGCGGCGGCGGTCGGGCGGACGCGGCTGGGGAAGGGGCTGCTCGCGGGGTCTCGGGCCCACCCAGCCCTCGGCGGGCCGCAGGGCGACGGCAGGATCCGAGCGGCCCGCGGACCCACCCAGCGCGGGAGGCGAGGGCTGCCCGAGGCCCGCGCGAGGGCAGCTGGCGTCCGCCGGGCGCAGGAGGGGTCCCCGCGCGAGACGCCGCTCCCCGGGCTGGGCGAGGACGCCCGCGCGGGCTCCGAGAGGCGTCTGCACCCGAGCTCGTGGCTGCGGCTCCCTCGCCCCGAGCTCGGGAAGGCGCGGGGTGGGCGTGTCGAGGGGGCGGCCGCGCTGGGACGGGCGCGAGAAGGAATTCAGCGCGTCCTTCCGCGTTCGTCCCGTGCGCATCCGGTTTCCGCGAGAGATCTCGACCGAGCGGATTTCCCGGGGGCCTTCGAGGTAGAAACGGTTAGACGGGGGAGGCTCTGAAGGGAGCAGAGTGGGCCTCCGTGGCCGGAGCCTGGCTTCGTCGCCCCAGCGGGCACCCCGCGCTCCCGCCCGGGCAGCCCCGGACCGCCCAGCTGGGCTTTCGGAGCCGCCTTCTCCCGCCGGGCAGGGAGGACGGAGGCGGAGCCAAGCCCGGCTGTTCCGCCCCGGGGACGAAGGGCCCCGCCTGTTCCTCTTTCCACACGTGGGCAGATAAGAAGCAGTGGCTGTTCAGCTCTTCTAGGGATCCGGCCTTGGCAGAGAAGCCCAGTCTGCCCCGAGCTGGGTCTGCCTTCCCGTGACCTCTTGGAGACGCCGGCGGGGCGAGGCGCCGGGCCCCAGCCGCCCCCGCCCGGGAGGAGGACCCGTGAGACAAGACAGCGGCAAAAAAAAAGAAAAGAAAAAAAGAGCCGCTGGTGGCTGCAAGGGCCCGCCTTACCAAGTGGGCGCTGCCGTCTTCTCTTGGCCCCTGCTGGCGCTGGGCCTGGGGCACGCCTGCTGACCTCCCTCTGCCTCAGCTGCACAGCTGTGAGGTCGGGTTATTGGTAGAACCGAAGCGGCTGTTGGGTTGCAAGGAACTCAAAGAATGTCCTGTGCCTTGTAAACATGGTATGAGCGGACTTCTCTTCTTCCGCTCATTACGCCACTTATGTACCAAATATTTTGTGGCTTGTGATAATCCTGGAGAGCTTGGTGATTGGTCTCCAAAGGGACTTCAGCCAGGGCGCTGCAGGGCTGGGCAGACGTGAGCCCAGGTCCTCAAGAAGGGGCCAACAGCTCAGTTCCAACACAAGCCTGGCGCTTGTCCGGTGTCAATAAGGCTGCCCCCAAATGAAAACCCACTGGATATTTTTTTGGTAGCAGCTTTATTGAGAACTAATTCATACAGCATATACATTCAATTCATCTGTTGAAAGAGTAAAATTCAGCTGTTTTTAGTATATCCACAGAGTGGTGCAACCATCACTATAATCAATTCTAGACCGTTTTTTTTTTTTTTTTTTTTGAGTTGGAGTCTCACTCGGTCGCCCAGACTGGAGTGCAGTGGCCGCTCCCGGCCACCGCAGCCTCGACCTGCTGGGCTCTGGCGATCCCTCCGCCTCAGCCTTCCAAGTAGTGGAACTGCAGGCACACGCTACCACACCCAGCTGATTTTTGATTTACTGTAGAGATGAGGTCTCGCCAAGTTGCCCAGGCGGGTCTTGAACCTGCGGGCTCAGGCAATCCACTCACCTCAGCCTCCCAAAGGCGCGGGATTACAGGCTGAGCCACCGAGCCCAGCTACTAGACCGTTTTTATCACTAGAAGGAAGACCTGCGCCTGTGAGCCATCCCCAACTCTTCATCCTCCCCAGCCCAAAGAAACTCCAATCTATTTCTGTCTCTGTAGATTTGTCCATCTGACATTTCATAGAAATAGAGTCATAATATCAAGTATTTTGTGACTGGTTTCTTTCACTTAGCGCATTATTTTCAGGGTCCATCCATGCCATAGCATGTTTCAGAACTTCATTCTCCTTTGTGACCAAATAATATTTGATTGTATGGCTATACCACATTTCATTTATCTGTTTATTAGCTTGTGGAAAATTGAGTTGTTTCCGCATTTTGGTTACCATAAATAGTGCTACTGTGAACGTTCATGTACAATTTTCTGTATACATACATTTTCATTTCTCTTGGGTATACATCTAGAAGTGGGATTGTTGGATCAAATGGTACCTCTCTGTGTAACATTTGGGGAAGCTATCGACTGTCTTAAGTGGATGCACCATTTTACCTTCCCAGTCTGAGTTCTCTCTATCCTTGTCAACAACTTATCATCTGTCTTTTTAAAATTATATCCATCTCAGCGGGTCTGAAGTGGGATCTCATGTGGTTTTGGCTTCAATTTCTCTGATGACTAATGTCGTTGAGCATCTTTTTGCGTGCTTATTGGCCATTTGTAGGTCTTTGGGGAAATT
>JAPVLO010002982.1:0-13566 GCA_027257055.1 Cephalopachus bancanus
ACCTCTCATCCCTGATTCTCAGAGCGTCCCTTGTACCACATAGTAGTCAGGGACCGTTTGGTGAGCAGAGTGCAACTTCACGTGCAGCCCTGACTGGAACCAGGTCTCCACAGCCTTTGGGAGAACAAGCAGGCTTCATTCACCGGTGAATGCTGAAAAGTTTCCTGTGTTTAAACGGGCATCTAATGCCGAATACAATGGCTCTGCGGGTTCATTTGCAACAAGGCCCGAGAGCCTCTGTTTCGTTTCCGGAAAATAAGAGTCTTCCATGGGAGACATTCCTCAAAACTGCACGTCACTGAATGGGGCAACAACGATTATACTGGCTGTGTCTTTGGTGTGATACCTGATTCTCCCTGTTTCTCTTCAACGTACACCATACTACACTGAGTGCATATGCCTAGCAGAGCTGTATGAAATGTTTCCTGTATAAGAATGCCAACAGGATGGTGCCACCCTGAGTGAAATGACCGATTCCCTGTTACTTTTGGGAAAGCATTATTGGTTCACCTATTGAATTCTACAATGATTTTGATTTTACCTGTTCCTCTTCCATCCAAAGCAGTTGCTCCTCCGTTGGCATGTATGAGTAAGAGCTGACAAGCTTCGCTCCCTCGTTGTGAGTGTGTATCAGCTTGGGAAACGCCATGTCAAAGGTCTACTGCGTTGGTTTTTATTTGCTTGTAGTTTTCTTCTTGCTGGTGTACGGTGTAATAAATGATTCTCAAGGTACAGCTTGATTTATCATAGCAGAGCGATATGTCAATACTTCACATTTTGGAATGAGCATGTAAATTGTGCCACACACTGAGTAAAATGAGTGCTACACACTCACTTGTAGAAAAGCAGTACTTGCTTTCGTTTTGAATACTATGAAGTTTTCCCGTTGCCGTTTCCCTATGCTGGAAATGCAGTCATTCTCCCTTTCCCTTGCTGAATAAGCGCAGACGGCCTGTGTTAGGCTTGTTGTGAGGGTGCATCTTTCTTGGGAGACGGGTCTTCAACTGTGTGCTGCACTCTTTCAGGGATATCAATGTTATTCTAACTTGGTGCATGCTCCAATACATGAGTCTCACAGTCGTCTTCTCATTTTCAGTTATGCTCTGCAGAGTTCTTCTGTTTGACCTAGGAAGACTTTAATCGGTCACGTATGGGAAAGTGCAGCTCAGTGGTGCCACCCGGTGGGCCATGGGAACTCCACAGTAGAGTAAGAATGCATGACTTGGTGAATTCACTGGGTGCATTCTGAAATCTTTCTCCTTTTCAAATTTTTGTGTTGTAGGAAACACAATTGCTCCGCCAATCGCATTGACGAAAAAGAGCTGTCTGCCTTCCTTGTGCTTGTTTTGAATGCGAATCTCCCTTGGAAAATGCTGTGTGAAAAGTGTGCTGCCCTGTCATTTACTGGCATTGAGTACTCTAAGGCATTGGTGCATGGTTAGTTCCTGATTGTCACTTGTTCCCATTCATGTATATTACGCTCTCCATGGTGACTGCTTTGGCTGTGCGTCTCGTCAGCCTTTCACATTCAGGAAAGCTCAACTCCACTGGGCCACAATGCGTGATCTCAGACATTCACAGTTACTGGTGGGAAAGCGTTATGTGTGCCCCGGGAGAATTCTGTATTATTGTTTCTTTATACCTTTTCCTGTCCTGGGAAAACAATTGCACTGTGGATTGCTGTTGGGAATAGCCTCTTCTAGGCCTGTTGTGAATAGGCATCTTCCTTGGTGAAGTCTGTGCCAAATGTGTGCTGCAGTGTTATCTCATTGCTATGACTAGTATTCTTCATTGCTGCCTGCTGTAATACCTCATTCTCACTCTTTCCCCTTGATTTGTGTTCCTTCCCATAGAGGGCCTTTGCTTACGAGAGTGAAACGTCCGTGTTTCACGGATAGAACTCTGCGATACATAGTGCCCCAATGAGTGATATAAGTGCTCCCCAGTGACGAGCAGGAGAGCATTATTTGTTTATGGGGGGAATTCTAAATTTGTTGCCCTATGGCATCGAAACCTAATAAGGACTACCAATGCTGTGCTGTTTTCATTTCTGAAGAAGCACGGAGAGCCTGTGTTAAACTGGTGGTGACGGTGGGACTTCCTGGGGACAGGCTATCCAAGCGTGCGCTGCACTGCTATTCATTGGCAGTCTGTATTAAGCTGGCTTTGTGCACGCTCTCATCCCTGATTCTCAGAGCGTCCCTGTGTAACACTATAGAGTCAGGGGGCGTTGGGGGACCCGAGTGCAACCTCACGTGCGCCCTCACTGGAACCAGATCTCCACAGCCATTGGTCACCAAGCAGGCTTCATTCACCGGTGAATGCTGAAAAGTTTCCTTGTTTAAACGGGCATCAAAAACCGAATACAATGGCTCTGCGGATTCATTTGACAACAAGGCCCGAGAGCCTCTGTTTCGTTTCCGGAAAATAAGAGTCTTCCATGGGAGACATTCCTCAAAACTGCACGTCACTGAATGGGGCAACAACGATTATACTGGCTGTGTCTTTGGTGTGATACCTGATTCTCCCTGTTTCTCTTCAACGTACATCATACTACACTGAGTGCATATGCCTAGCAGAGCTGTATGAAATGTTTCCTGTATAAGAATGCCAACACGATGGTGCCACCCTGAGTGAAATGACCGATTCACTGTTACTTTTGGGAAAGCATTATTGGTTCACCTATTGAATTCTACAATGTTTTTGATTTTACCTGTTCCCCCTTCCATCCAAAGCAGTTGCTCCTCCGTTGGCATTATGAGTAAGAGCTGACAGGCTTCGCTCCCTCGTTGTGAGTGTGTATCAGCTTGGGAAACGCCATGTCAAAGGTCTACTGCGTTGTTTTTTTTGCTGGTAGTTTTCTTCTTGCTTGGTGTACGGTGTAATAAATGATTCTCAAGGTACAGCTTGATTTATCATAGCAGAGCCATATGTCAATACTTCACATTTTGGAATGAGCATGTAAATTGTGCCACACACTGAGTAAAAAAGAGTGCTACACACTCACTTGTAGAAAAGCAGTACTTGCTTTCGTTTTGAATACTATGAAGTTTTTCCCGTTGCCGTTTCCCTATGCTGCGAAATGCAGTCATTCTCCCTTTTGCCTTGCTGAATAAGCGCAGACGGCCTGTGTTAGGCTTGTTGTGAGGGTGCATCTTTCTTGGGAGACGGGTCTTCAACTGTGTGCTGCACTCTTTCAGGGTTATCAATGTTATTCTAACTTGGTGCATGCTCCAATACATGAGTCTCACAGTCGTCTTCTCATTTTCAGTTATGCTCTGCAGAGTTCTTCTGTTTGACCTAGGAAGACTTTAATCGGTCACGTATGGGAAAGTGCAGCTCAGTGCTGCCACACGGTGGGCTATGGGAACTCCACAGTAGAGTAAGAATGCATGACATGGTGAATTCACTGGGTGTATTCTGAAATCTTTCTCTTTTTCAAATTTTTGTGTTGTAGGAAACACAATTGCTCCGCCAATCGCATTGACGAAAAAGAGCTGTCTGCCTTCCTTGTGCTTGTTTTGAATGCGAATCTCCCTTGGAAAATGCTGTGTGAAAAGTGTGCTGCCCTGTCATTTACTGGCATTGAGTCCCCTAAGGCATTGGTGCATGGTTTGTTCCTGATTGTCACTTGTTCCCATTCATGTATATTACGCTCTCCATGGTGACTGCTTTGGCTGTGCGTCTCGTCAGCCTTTCACATTCAGGAAAGCTCAACTCCACTGGGCCACAATGCGTGATCTCAGACATTCACAGTTACTGGTGGGAAAGCGTTGTGTGTGCCCCGGGAGAATTCTGTATTATTGTTTCTTTATACCTTTTCCTGTCCTGGGAAAACAATTGCACTGTGGATTGCTGTTGGGAATAGCCTCTCCTAGGCCCGTAGTGAATAGGCATCTTCCTTGGTGAAGTGTGTGCCAAATGTGTGCTGCAGTGTTATCTCATTGCTATGACTAGTATTCTTCATTGCTGCCTGCTGTAATACCTCATTCTCACTCTTTCCCCTTGATTTGTGTTCCTTCCCATAGAGGGCCTTTGCTTACGAGAGTGAAACGTCGTGTTTCACGGATAGAACTCTGCGATACAAAAGTGCCCCAATGAGTGATATAAGTGCTCCCCAGTGACGAGCAGGAGAGCATTATTTGTTTATGGGAGAATTCTAAATTGTTTTCCTATGGCATCGAAACCTAATAAGGGGCTACCAATGCTGTGCCGTTTTCATTTCTGAAGAAGCACGGAGAGCCTGTGTTAAACTGGTGGTGACGGTGGGACTTCCTGGGGACAGGCTATCCAAGCGTGCGCTGCACTGCTATTCATTGGCAGTCTGTATTAAGCTGGCTTTGTGCACGCTCTCATCCCTGATTCTCAGAGCGTCCCTGTGTATCCACTATAGTAGTCAGGGACCGTTTGGTGAGCAGAGTGCAACTTCACGTGCAGCCCTGACTGGAACCAGGTCTCCACAGCCATTGGTGACCAAGCAGGCTTCATTCACCGGTGAATGCTGAAAAGTTTCCTGTGTTTAAAACGGGCATCTAATGCCGAATACAATGGCTCTGCGGGGTTTATTTGGCCCAAAAAGGCCCGAGAGCCTCTGTTTCGTTTCCGGAAAATAAGAGTCTTCCATGGGAGACATTCCTCAAAACTGCACGTCACTGAATGGGGCAACAACGATTATACTGGCTGTGTCTTTGGTGTGATACCTGATTCTCTCCGTTTCTCTTCAACGTACATCATACTACACTGAGTGCATATGCCTAGCAGAGCTGTATGAAATGTTTCCTGTATAAGAATGCCAACACGATGGTGCCCCCTGAGTGAAATGACCGATTCACTGTTACTTTTGGGAAAGCATTATTGGTTCACCTATTGAATTCTACAATGTTTTTGATTTTACCTGTTCCTCTTCCATCCAAAGCAGTTGCTCCTCCGTTGGCAAGTATGAGTAAGAGCTGACAGGCTTTGCTCCCTCGTTGTGAGTGTGTATCAGCTTGGGAAACGCCATGTCAAAGGTCTACTGCGTTGGTTTTTATTTGCTGGTAGTTTTCTTCTTGCTGGGTGTACGGTGTAATAAATGATTCTCAAGGTACAGCTTGATTTATCATAGCAGAGCGATATGTCAATACTTCACATTTTGGAATGAGCATGTAAATTGTGCCACACATTGAGAAAAATGAGTGCTACACACTCACTTGTAGAAAAGCAGTACTTGCTTTCGTTTTGAATACTATGAAGTTTTTCCCGTTGCCGTTTCCCTATGCTGCGAAATGCAGTCATTCTCCCTTTTGCCTTGCTGAATAAGCGCAGACGGCCTGTGTTAGGCTTGTTGTGAGGGTGCATCTTTCTTGAGGAAAACACACGGGGCTTCAACTGTGTGCTGCACTCTTTCAGGGATATCAATGTTATTCTAACTTGGTGCATGCTCCAATACATGAGTCTCACAGTCGTCTTCTCATTTTCAGTTATGCTCTGCAGAGTTCTTCTGTTTGACCTAGGAAGACTTTAATCGGTCACGTATGGGAAAGTGCAGCTCAGTGGTGCCACCGGTGGGCTATGGGAACTCCACAGTAGAGTAAGAATGCATGACTGGTGAATTCACTGGGTATTCTGAAATCTTTCTCCTTTTTTAAATTTTTGTGTTGTAGGAAACACAATTGCTCCGCCAATCGCATTGACGAAAAAGAGCTGTCTGCCTTCCTTGTGCTTGTTTTGAATGCGAATCTCCCTTGGAAAATGCTGTGTGAAAAGTGTGCTGCCCTGTCATTTACTGGCATTGAGTCCTCTAAGGCATTGGTGCATGGTGTAGTTCCTGATTGTCACTTGTTCCCATTCATGTATATTACGTCTCCATGGTGACTGCTTTGGCTGTGCGTCTCGTCAGCCTTTCACATTCAGGAAAGCTCAACTCCACTGGGCCACAATGCGTGATCTCAGACATTCACAGTTACTGGTGGGAAAGCGTTGTGTGTGCCCCGGAGAATTCTTTGTTATTGTTTCTTTATACCCTTTTTCCCGTCCTGGAAAACAATTGCACTGTGGATTGCTGTTGGGAATAGCCTCTCCCAGGCCCGTAGTGAATAGGCATCTTCCTTGGTGAAGTGTGTGCCAAATGTGTGCTGCAGTGTTATCTCATTGCTATGACTAGTATTCTTCATTGCTGCCTGCTGTAATACCTCATTCTCACTCTTTCCCCTTGATTTGTGTTCCTTCCCCTTTGAGGGCCTTTGCTTACGAGAGTGAAACGTGCGTGTTTCACGGATAGAACTCTGCGATACAAGTGCCCCAATGAGTGATATAAGTGCTCCCCAGTGACGAGCAGGAGAGCATTATTTGTTTATGGGAGAATTCTAAATTGTTTTTCCCTATGGCAACGAAACCTAATAAGGGGCTACCAATGCTGTGCCGTTTTCATTTCTGAAGAAGCACGGAGAGCCTGTGTTAAACTGGTGGTGACGGTGGGACTTCCTGGGGACAGGCTATCCAAGCGTGCGCTGCACTGCTATTCATTGGCAGTCTGTATTAAGCTGGCTTTGTGCACGCTCTCATCCCTGATTCTCAGAGCGTCCCTGTGTATCCACTATAGTAGTCAGGGACCGTTTGGTGAGCAGAGTGCAACTTCACGTGCAGCCCTGACTGGAACCAGGTCTCCACAGCCATTGGTGACCAAGCAGGCTTCATTCACCGGTGAATGCTGAAAAGTTTCCTGTGTTTAAACGGGCATCTAATGCCGAATACAATGGCTCTGCGGGGTTTATTTGCAACAAGGCCCGAGAGCCTCTGTTTCGTTTCCGGAAAATAAGAGTCTTCCATGGGAGACATTCCTCAAAACTGCACGTCACTGAATGGGGCAACAACGATTATACTGGCTGTGTCTTTGGTGTGATACCTGATTCTCCCGTTTCTCTTCAACGTACATCATACTACACTGAGTGCATATGCCTAGCAGAGCTGTATGAAATGTTTCCTGTATAAGAATGCCAACACGATGGTGCCACCCTGAGTGAAATGACCGATTCACTGTTACTTTTGGGAAAGCATTATTGGTTCACCTATTGAATTCTACAATGTTTTTGATTTTACCTGTTCCTCTTCCATCCAAAGCAGTTGCTCCTCCGTTGGCATGTATGAGTAAGAGCTGACAGGCTTCGCTCCCTCGTTGTGAGTGTGTATCAGCTTGGGAAAAGCCATGTCAAAGGTCTACTGCGTTGGTTTTTATTTGCTGGTAGTTTTCTTCTTGCTGGGTGTACGGTGTAATAAATGATTCTCAAGGTACAGCTTGATTTATCATAGCAGAGCGATATGTCAATACTTCACATTTTGGAATGAGCATGTAAATTGTGCCACACACTGAGAAAAAAGAGTGCTACACACTCACTTGTAGAAAAGCAGTACTTGCTTTCGTTTTGAATACTATGAAGTTTTTCCCGTTGCCGTTTCCCTATGCTGGAAATGCAGTCATTCTCCCTTTCCCTTGCTGAATAAGCGCAGACGGCCTGTGTTAGGCTTGTTGTGAGGGTGCATCTTTCTTGGGAGACGGGTCTTCAACTGTGTGCTGCACTCTTTCAGGGTATCAATGTTATTCTAACTTGGTGCATGCTCCAATACATGAGTCTCACAGTCGTCTTCTCATTTTCAGTTATGCTCTGCAGAGTTCTTCTGTTTGACCTAGGAAGACTTTAATCGGTCACGTATGGGAAAGTGCAGCTCAGTGGTGCCACCGGTGGGCTATGGGAACTCCACAGTAGAGTAAGAATGCATGACTGGTTTAATTCACTGGGGGATTCTGAAATCTTTCTCCTTTTTTAAATTTTTGTGTTGTAGGAAACACAATTGCTCCGCCAATCGCATTGACGAAAAAGAGCTGTCTGCCTTCCTTGTGCTTGTTTTGAATGCGAATCTCCCTTGGAAAATGCTGTGTGAAAAGTGTGCTGCCCTGTCATTTACTGGCATTGAGTCCCCTAAGGCATTGGTGCATGGTGTAGTTCCTGATTGTCACTTGTTCCCATTCATGTATATTACGCTCTCCATGGTGACTGCTTTGGCTGTGCGTCTCGTCAGCCTTTCACATTCAGGAAAGCTCAACTCCACTGGGCCACAATGCGTGATCTCAGACATTCACAGTTACTGGTGGGAAAGCGTTGTGTGTGCCCCGGGAGAATTCTGTTATTGTTTCTTTATACTTTTCCTGTCCTGGAAAACAATTGCACTGTGGATTGCTGTTGGGAATAGCCTCTCCCAGGGCCCGTAGTGAATAGGCATCTTCCTTGGTGAAGTGTGTGCCAAATGTGTGCTGCAGTGTTATCTCATTGCTATGACTAGTATTCTTCTTGCTGCCTGCTGTAAACCTCATTTTCTCCTCTTTCCCCTTGATTTTGTTCCTTCCCTTTGAGGGCCTTTGCTTACGAGAGTGAAACGTCGTGTTTCACGGATAGAACTCTGCGATACAAAGTGCCCCAATGAGTGATATAAGTGCTCCCCAGTGACGAGCAGGAGAGCATTATTTGTTTATGGGGAGAATTCTAAATTTTTTTTCCCCATGGCACGAAACCTAATAAAGGGCTACCAATGCTGTGCCGTTTTCATTTCTGAAGAAGCACGGAGAGCCTGTGTTAAACTGGTGGTGACGGTGGGACTTCCTGGGGGCAGGCTATCCAAGCGTGCGCTGCACTGCTATTCATTGGCAGTCTGTATTAAGCGGCTTTGTGCACGCTCTCATCCCTGATTCTCAGAGCGTCCCTGGTATACCTATAGTAGTCAGGGACCGTTTTGGGGAGCAGATTTCAACTTCACGTGCAGCCCTGACTGGAACCAGGGCTCCACAGCCATTGGTGCCAAGCAGGCTTCATTCACCGGTGAATGCTGAAAAGTTTCCTGTGTTTAAATGGGGATCTAATGCCGAATACAATGGCTCTGCGGGGTTTATTTGCCCAAAAAGGCCCGAGAGCCTCTGTTTCGTTTCCGGAAAATAAGAGTCTTCCCTGGGGGACATTCCTCAAAACTGCACGTCACTGAATGGGGCAACAACGATTATACTGGCTGTGTCTTTGGTGTGATACCTGATTCTCTCCGTTTCTCTTCAACGTACATCATACTACACTGAGTGCATATGCCTAGCAGAGCTGTATAAATGTTTCCCGTATAAGAATGCCAACACGATGGTCCCCCTGAGTGAAATGACCGATTCACTGTTACTTTTGGGGAAAACATTATTGGTTCACCTATTGAATTCTACAATGTTTTTTATTTTACCTGTTCCTCTTCCATCCAAAGCAGTTGCTCCTCCGTTGGCAAGTATGAGTAAGAGCTGACAGGGTCGCTCCCTCGTTGTGAGTGTGTATCAGCTTGGGAAAAGCCATGTCAAAGGTCTACTGCGTTGGTTTTTTTTTGCTGGTAGTTTTCTTCTTGCTGGGGTACGGGTAATAAATGATTCTCAAGGTACAGCTTGATTTATCATACAGAGCGATATGTCAATACTTCACATTTTGGAATGAGCATGTAAATTGTGCCACACATTGAGAAAAATGAGGGTACACACTCACTTGTAGAAAAGCAGTCTTGCTTTCGTTTTGAATACTATAAGTTTTTCCCGTTGCCGTTTCCCTATGCTGCGAAATGCAGTCATTCTCCCTTTTGCCTTGCTGAATAAGCGCAGAGGCCTGTGTTAGGCTTGTTGTGAGGGTGCATTTTTTTTCTTGGGAGACGGGGCTTCAACTGTGTGCTGCCTCTTTCAGGGTATCAATGTTATTCTAACTTGGTGCATGCTCCAATACATGAGTCTCACAGTCGTCTTCTCATTTTCAGTTAGCTCTGCAGAGTTCTTCTGTTTGACCTAGGAAGACTTTAATCGGTCACGTATGGGAAAGTGCAGCTCAGTGGTGCCACGGGGGGGCCATGGGAACTCCACAGTAAGTAAGAATGCATGACTTTTTTTAATTCACTGGGTGATTCTGAAATCTTTCTCTTTTCAAATTTTTGTGTTGTAGGAAACACAATTGCTCCGCCAATCGCATTGACGAAAAAGAGCTGTCTGCCTTCCTTGTGCTTGTTTTTAATGCGAATCTCCCTTGGAAAATGCTGTGTGAAAAGTTGCTGCCCTGTCATTTACTGGCATTGAGTCCCCTAAGGCATTGGTGCATGGGGTTTGTTCCTGATTGTCACTTGTTCCCCTTCATGTATATTACGCTCTCCATGGTGACTGCTTTGGCTGTGCGTCTCGTCAGCCTTTCACTTCAGGAAAGCTCAACTCCACTGGGCCACAATGCTGATCCAGACATTCACAGTTACTGGTGGGGAAAACGTTGTGTGTGCCCCGGAGAATTCTTTTTTTATTGTTTCTTTATACTTTTCCTGTCCTGGAAAAAAAATTGCACTGTGGATTGCTGTTGGGAATAGCCTCTCCCAGGGCTGTAGTGAATAGGCATCTTTCCCTTTGGGGAAGTGTGTGCCAAATGTGTGCGCAGTGTTATCTCATTGCTATGACTAGTATTCTTCATTGCTGCCTGCTGTAATACCTCATTCTCACTCTTTCCCCTTGATTTGTGTTCCTTCCCTTGAGGGCCTTTGCTTTTAAAAGTGAAACGTCGTGTTTTACGGGTAGAACTCTGCGATCAAAGTGCCCCAATGAGTGATATAAGTGCTCCCCAGTGACGAGCAGGAAGCATTTTTTTTTATGGGGAGAATTCTAAATTGTTTTCCCTATGGAACGAAACCTAATAAACTACCAATGCTGTGCGTTTTCATTTCTGAAGAAGCACGGAGAGAAAAAAGGTGTACCAAATCCTTGAGAAAGCGTCTTGGGTTTCTTTTGAAAAAACATAAGTTTTGTGCCGTTTCCCTATTCTCAAAAAGCTTTTCCCCTTTTTTCAATAAGGCAGGGCCGTTGGTTTTTGGGAGGGTGCACTTTCCTTTGGCTTGGGGTGGAAAAACCCCGGTCTTCAACTGGTGCGCGCTCTTTTAGGGTAAAATTTTTTAACGGGCATCTCCAATACATGGCTCCGCGTTTTTATTTTTTAAAACCCAAATTTTTCTGTAGACCTGGAGACTTTTAAAAACGGGCCCCCGATGGGAAAGTTATCTGTGTGCCCGGGGGGTAGGGGCTCCCGTTAAGAATCATACATGGGGAATTCCTGGGTGTATTTTAAATTTTCCTTTTTCAAATTTTTTGTTTGTAGGAAAAACAATTGTCCCCAAATTTAATTTACAAAAAAATTTGTTTTCCTTTTTTTTTTTAAAGCGTCTCCCTTGGCTGTTGAAAAGTGCCTTCCTTCGTTTATGGCATTGGCCTCAAGTCATTTGGTGTTTTTATTCCCGATTTCCTTGTTTTCTGTATAAGATCTCCCGGTACTGTTTGGGGGCGTTGTCACCTTTTACATTGGAAAGCTAAATGGGCCACAATGGTGATCTAACATTTACTTTGTGGGGGAAACGTTTGTTCCCCGGGGGAAACTTTGATTTTTCTTTTGCTTTTCCTTCCCGGAAAACAATTCCTTGGTTGCTGTTGGAAGCCTTTAGGCTGTGTGAAAGGCATCTTCCCTTTGGGAAGGGTCCCAAAAATGTGCTGCATTTTTCAGTATATGTATTCTTCTTGTGCCTGCTTAATACCTATTTTCACTCTTTCCCCCATTTTGTTTTCCCTTAGAGGGCCCTTTGTTTGAAGGAAACTCGGTTTTACGGATGAATTTCGTCAAAGTGCCCCAATGGGTATGGCTCCCCAGTAGAGAGGGGAAGCATTATTTGTTTATGGGGGAAAATTTTAAATTTTTTCCCTTTTCCAAATTAGGAACCAATGCTTGGCCTTTTTTTTTTGAAGAAAAGAGCCCGTGTTCTGGTGGTGATGGGACTTCCTGGGGGGAAGGGTTAAGGGGGCTGCCTGCATTATTTGGGATTGTTTAAGGGGTTTGTGCAGCTTCTCCCCGATTTCAACGTCCCTTGTATATTAGTTCAGGGACCGTTTGGTGGCGGTGCAACTTCACTGAGCCCTACTGGAAAAGGTCTCCACACCATTGGGAAAAGCGGTTTTCCCGGGAATCTGAAAAGTTTCCTTTTAAAACCTTTGCCGAAACAATGGGCCCGGGTTCTTTGGGGAAAAGCCCAGGCCCCGTTTTTTTGGAAAAAAAGATCTTCCTGGGAGTTCCCAAAACTGCAGTACTAAAGGGGGAACAAGATTTCTGGGGTTTTCTTTTTGTATACCTATTCTCCCTTTTCCTTAAGTTTCCCTTCCTGAGGCTTGCCTAGAGAGTGATGTGTTTCCGATAAAAATGCCAACAAGGGGCCCCCTGAGTGAAATGCCATTACGACGGAAAGCATTATTGGGTTTATTGAATTCTAAAATTTTTTTTTTTTCCCTTCCAAACCAAAGCATTTCTTCCGTTCATTTGAGAAGACGAAAGCCTTGTCCCCCGTTGTGAGTGGTTCCTTGGGAAGCCTTCAAAAGGGCCTGCTTTTTTTTATTTTTTGGAGTTTTTTTGCTGGGTGACGGTCAAAAAATTTATTCTCAAGGTCCTTTTTTATAACAAGGTAGTCAAACCCTTTTTGGTGAGCATGAAATTGTGCCCCCCTGAGAAAAGGTCTCACACCATTGTGAAAAGCAGCTTCTTTCGTTTTTAATCTAAATTTTTTCCTTTGGGTTTCCCTATGCCGAAAACAGCTTTTCCCTTTTTTGCAAAAGCCAGAGGGCCCTTTTTGGTTTTGGATGATCTTTCTTTGGGGGACTCTTTAACTGGGTCACTTTTGGGAACAAGTTATTCTCTTGTCTGTAAAACTGATTCCTCGTTTTCTTTTCAGTTATCTCTCAGAGTTTTTTTTTTGCCTAGGAAGCTTTAATGGTCCGTATAAATGCACCATGGTGCCACCCTGGGTGGGAAATCCACAGTAGGAAAAAAATGTACTTTGAATTCACTTTGATTTAAAATTTCTCTTTTCAAATTTTGTGTTTTAGGAAACACATTGCTCCCCAATCGCTTGACGAAAAAAGGTCTCCCCCTTGGTTTTTTGTGGAATTCCCTTGGTGCGTGTAAAATGTTCCCTTTTTTACGGGTTGATATCTAAGGCATTGGGGCATTTATTTGATTGTATTGTTCCCACATGATATTACCCTCCTGGGACTGCTTTGGCTTGGTCTCGTGCCTTTCCATTCGGAAAGCTCAACTCCCTGGGGCCTTTCTGATCCAGACCCGTTACTGGTGGGGCTTTTGGCCCCCGGGAATTCTGATTTTGTTTCTTTATACCCTTTTCCTGTCCAAAACAATTCACGTGGTTCTTTGGGAAAAGCCCCTTCAGGCCTGTTGAATAGGACTTTTGGTAAGTTGGAAATGGCTCAGTGTTATCTCAGTAGATAGATTCTTCATTGTCCTGTGTAAACCCCATTTCCTTTTTCCCCTTTTTGTGTTCCTTCCCGGGGGCCTTTTTTTACGAGAGTGCGTCCGTGTTTGGATGAACTCTGGAAAATGCCCCCGGTGAAAAGTGCTCCCCATACGGCAGGGGACTTATTTGTTTATGGGGAGTTCTAAAAATTTTGTTCCCATCATGAAACCTAAAAAGGACTCCTGCTGTGCGTTTTCATTTCAAAAA
>JAPVLO010002983.1:0-26826 GCA_027257055.1 Cephalopachus bancanus
AGGAGGCTAATGTAGAGGGATCGCCTACGCCCAGCAGGTCAAGGCAGCAGAAGCCATGCTCATGCCGCTTGTACTCTCAAAAAAACAAAAACAAAACAAAATATTCTGGCTAGGGAGAGATTGGCCTTCTCTGAACCAGTCTATTCCTCTTCTTTTCTTTTCTTTTCTTTTTGGAGACAGGGTTTCACTCTGTTGCTTAGGCTGGAGTGCAATGTGCAATCCGGCTCACCACAGCCTCAACCTCCTCTAAGATGATTCTTCCGCCTCAGGCTCCGAGCAGCTGAGACTACAGGCATATGCCACCACAGTCGGCAAATTTTTTTTTTTTTTTTTTTTTTAATAGGGATGAAGTCTCAGTCTGTTGCCCAGGCTGGTCTTGAAGTCCTGGGCTCAAGAGATTCTTCCACCTCAACCTCCCAAAGTGCTGAGATTATAGGCATGAGACACTGCACCCAGCCAACCAGCTAATTCTTAGACAGCAAATGGCTCGGCCTTTGATGCAAGCCTTTGTTATACACTCTAACCAATTCAGAATCCTACACCTGTCTGGCCCATATACCCCAAGAGGCAATACTTCTCTGCCTTAATCACTCCAGGGTCAAGTACCAGGCTATCAGGGACTACCCCTATGGCTTTACAGCACTGAAATTATTCAAACTAGCCAACCCTGAACTGCTCCCCTTGCCTGGTCTTTTCCACAGAAACATCAGCAAAGGCTCTGGCCTAACACTTTCCCCTCACTCCTATCTTCTGCCTCCTGACCACCCTGGGGTCTTTGCCATGTGGCTTCGTGTGGCATACCATGCCTCCTGTCTCTTAGATCTATGAATATAATAAATTTTATTTTCCTTAGCCTCTCCGGTACCTCCTCCTCCTCTTGTGGCACCCTTCTGACTGTCTCAAAGAAGGACATAAAAGACAGCCCAACACCACAGAAAAACTGCGCCCACGTCTACCCACACCTGTAAAGGCCAAGTGAATAGTCTAGACTTTGACTTGCCAAGCTTTAATGAGGCACCCCAACCCAGCCACTGGGACAGTGTTAAAGAAGGGGAACCAGGAGCTGGGACTCTTATCTACACGGGGTGATAACGAACCTTGCCCCAACCCCACACTACTGGTGAAGATCATGTGGAGAGCCTGGATTTCCACACCCAGTCAATAGTAAAGAGGCCACCATCCCTACAACTCCTCGCCCAGGTAGGGTGAGAGTCAGGACTGCCACCACTGCCCGACAGTAACAAAGCCACTCCTCCTACAGCGTCCACAGACCATGTGGGGAGCAGGAGCTACCACTTCCACTCAGCAGGAACAAGAATCCCCAGTTCCCATCTGGGATGCAAGGAGGCTGAATGGGAACCTGGGCTCAATCGAACATCACTTCTTCTGCCAGTGCAGAGAAAACTGGCTAAAACAAGTTAAACAAGAGTCAGTGTCTTAAAACATAATACGAAAATATCCAGCTTTCTGTCAACGACCACTCATTATACCAATATACAAGAATCTTTCAAACAAAAATTATAACACTGCCTGATGTGGTTCTAAATGTACACAGAGGACATATTCAAAACCAAGTATAACTAGGGGAGAATAAAGGGGAGGTAATGTTTCTGTACTTCCCTCAAACTAGTAAAATGACAATACAGTAAGTCTCCTACATACAAACCTTCAAGTTGTGAACTTTGAAAGGGGAGAATATGCGTTTGCATGTCTAATCATGTAATTTAGTTCACATGTCTTACATACATTGTCATGTGTGTGCATCCGCTACAAGTGGTTGTGCTTTTGTGTACTTTACAGTACTGTATAGAGTACTGTAGTACAGTACCTTTATTTCAAGCCCAGGATGTCCAGAAGCAAGCATAAAAGCAGTGGTGATGTAGCTGGTATAGCCAATTGTGTTAGTTGAGTACCTAGGCTAACTTTGTTGGACAAACTGGATTTATAAATATGCTCTCAGAACAAAGCTAGCTTGTATACAGGGAACTTATTGTACCAGCAAATCATGATAAGTTATGTATAATACCTAGAGCAATCACCAAAAAAGCTACAAAGAGATAGAGTAAAAAATACTATAAGAAAATCAAAATAGAATTCTAGATCAGGCACAGTGGCCTATGCCTGTAATCCTAGCACTTTGGGAAGCAGAGGCAAGAGGACTGCATGAGTCCAGGAGTCTGAGACTAGCCTGGGCAACCTGGTGAGACCTCAGCTCCACAATAAATAAATAAAATTAGCTGAGTATGGTGGCATGTGCCTGTAGTTCCAGCTACTTGGAAGGCTGAGGTAGGAGGATCACCTGAGCCCAGCAGGTCAAGGCTATGGTAGCCATGAGCATGCCATTACACTCCAGCCTGGGTGACAAAGTGAGACTATGACTCAAAAAAAAAATGGAATTCTAAAAATTATTTTCAAGTTACTCAGAAAAAGAAAGGAGTAAGAAAGCAGAGATATGAAAAAGAAAATAAATAGAAACAAAATCTAAATGGCTGACTTAAGTCCTGATATATCAATAATCAACTTAAATATAAATGTTCTAAAAACACCATTAAAAGGTTGACAAAGCATATTAAACAACACAACCTAACTATATATGGTCTACAAAAAATTCACTTCAAATATGATAATACAGCCAAGCTGAAAGTAAAAGGATAAAAAATGCAAACATTAATCAAAACAAAGAAGGGATGGCAATATTGTCTATGGCCATACCATCCTGAATGCACCCAATCCTGACTGATCTTGGAAGCTAAGCAAGGTTGGGCTGGTTAGTACTAGGATAGGAGGAATGCCTATATTAATAAGAAATAAAGTAGATTTCAGGAACATAGTAAAGATGTTAATTCTCCCCAAACTGACATACAGGTTTAATGTATTTCCTGACAAACTCCCATTAAGATATTTTATAGATACTTACCTGGCAGGGGAGATACCATGATCAAGATATTTTACAGATATAGATTATTCTATGATTTACATAGAAAGCAAAGGAACTAGAATAGCTGACACTATTTTGAAAAAGAAAAAAGTGGAAGGAATCATTCTATCTGATATCAAGATTAACGCATGGCTATGGAAATAAGAACTGTGAGCCGAGTGGCAATGGTGATATAGTGATGAGCATAGTAATAAGGACTGTGTAGGGGGGTAGATACACACATCAACAGAAGAAGGAACCCAGAATTACACACAAATATGTCCAAATATGCACAAATATGATTTTTTTTTAACAAAGATATCCAAGCAATTCTGTGGAGGAAAGATAGCCTTTTTAACATGCCAGAGCAAATGGACATTCAGACCAAAAAGCTAACCTCCTAAACCTCACACTTTATACAAAAATTAACTCAAAATGGATCACAGCCTAAATGTAGAACATAAAACTACAAAACTCTTTTTAAAAAAAAAAAACTACAAAACTTATAGAAAAAACAAAACAGGAGAAAATCTTCAGGATCAAGAGCTAGGCAAAGAAATTTTAAACTTGATACGAAAAGCACAATCCATAAAGGTTTATCAATTGAACTTCAAAAGTTAACACTTTTGTCTGCAAAAGATCCACTAAGTAGATGAAAAGACATGCTACAGACAGGGAGAAAATATTTGAAAACCCCACATATCTGACAAAGGCCTAGTGTCTAGAATATATAAAGAACTCTCAAAACTTGACAGTAGCCAGTCACAGTAGCTCACATCTGTAATCCCAGCATTTCAGGGGGCCGAGGCAAGAAGTTCGCTTGAGCCCGGGAGTTTAAGCAACAGAGAAAAACCCTGTGTCTACAAAAAATTAAAAAAAATAAGCCAGGTGTGATGGCACAAGTCTGTTCCCAGTTACTTGGGGTACTAAGGCAGAAAGATCGCCTGAGTCCACACTAGGTCAAAGCTGCTACATTTTAGCCTGGGCAACAAAGACTTTGACTCAAAAAGAAAAAAGAAAAGAAAACACCTTGAGTGTACAAAAATAAAGAATGCTACAGAAAATGAGCAAAAGGTACAAAGAGTCATTTCACCAAAAAAATATACATATGGGTCCAGGTGCAGTGACTCACTTTGGGAAGCTGAAACAGGAGAACTGCTTAACCCAGGAGTTTCAGGCCAGCCTGGGCAACATAGTAAGACTTTGCCTCTAAAAAAAAAAAAAAAAAAAAAATACAAAAATTAGCTGGGCATGGTGGGGCACTCCTGTAGTATCAGCTGAGGTGAGATGATCACTTGAACTCAGGAAACAGAGGCTGCAGTGAGCTATGACTGTGCCACTGCACTCCAACCTGGGTAACAGAGTGAGACCTTGACTCAAAACAAACAAACAAACAAACAAACAAACAAAAAACAGGTATACAGATGACCAATAAGCACATAAAAAGATGTTCAATCCCTTTTTAGGAAAATGCACATTAAAACCACAACGAAATATCATTACACACCTATCAGTACAGCTAAAACAAAAAATAGTGACAAAATGCTGGCAAAGATGGAGAGAAACTGGAACTCTCATACAATGCTGGTGGGAATGTAAAATGGTGCAGCCATTAGAGAAAACTGTTTTGGCAGTTTCTTGTAAAGTCAAACATGCAACTACCATATAATCCAGAAATTGCAGTCCCAGGCATTTATCCCAGAGAAAGGGAGATTTATGCTCACCAAAAAAAAGTTGTATACTTTAATGTTTATAGCAGCTCTATTTGTAGTATCTCCAAACTGGGAAACAACCTAGATGTCTTTTACTGAATGAGTAGTTAAACTGTGATATATACATCCCAAGAAATATTATTTAGCAATTAAATTATTAATAATACATGCGACAAAACCTGGATGACTCTCCAGAGAATCAGGCTGAGTGAAAAAGCCAATCCCAAAAGGTTACATACTATATACTTCAATATATACATAATATTCTTGAATTATCAAAATTAGATAACTAGAGAATAGATTAGTAGTTGTTGGGAGTTAAGAAGAAGGTGGAGGCACAAGAGAAGTAGCCTTGGCTATAAAAGGGAGGCATAATGGATCCTGTAGTGATGGAAATGTTCTGTATCTTAATTGTATCAATGTCACTACCCTGTTTGTGATATGGTACTACAGTGTTGCCTTTGGGGGAAAACTGGGTAAGGGTATGGGGGATCTCTCTGTATTATTTCTCATAATTGCATGTGAATCCATATGACAATTACCCCCAAAAACTGAGTTTTTTTAAAAAAGGTAAAATAGACATTTCAGATAAAAAAAAAAATTCACAAAAAAATTTAAAAAAGTAAACAACCCTCCCCCCCAAAAAACTAAGTTCATCACTAGAAAGGGAAAAATTAATTCCTTTAGGCACAGGAAAAAATCCCATATGGAAATCTAGATCTATAAGCGTGAATGAAAAGCAGTGAAAATAGTAAATAAATAGGTAAATATAAAACTTTTTAAAAATTCAAACCATTTAAAACAAAGCCTTAGAAATATATCTAAAGAAAAAATAATATAATGTATTTTTTGGTTATAACACAGACAAAAATACAATGTATGGTAACAAAAGCACAAACGTAGGACAAGGAAAGATGAAAGTACACTGTAAAAATTTTTTTGAGACAGTCCCAGGCTGAAGTACAGTGGTATAATCCTAGCTCACTGCAGCCTGGACCTCCTAAACTCAAGCAATCCTTCCGCCTCAGCCTCCCAAGTACCTGGGACTACGGGTATGCGCCACCATGCCTGGCTAATGTTTCTATTTTTTGTAAAGATGAGGTTTTACTATGTTGCCCAGGCTGCTCTTGAACTCCTAAGCTTGAGTGATTCTCCCACCTTGGCCTCCCAAAGAGCGGGGATTATAGGTGCGAGTCACCATGCCTGGCCAAAATATTCTTATATTACATGAGAAAGGGGATCTTATTTGAAGGTAAATTGTGATAAGTAAAAGGTATACATATACTATAAACTCTAAAGTAACCAGTAAAACACATGCACACGGAGAGTTATAGAAAATACGCAAATCAAGGAGATTAAATAATACTATAAGAAGTTCTCAATCCAAAAGAAGGCAGAAAAACATTTTAAAAGGGTACAAAGAGTAATAGGACAATCGGAAAACAAATAGCAAGATAGTAGTAATTTAAACCCAATCATATCAATCATCTTATTAAATGAAAATGGCTTAATGCCCAAAATAAAAGGTAGATGCTACTACTGGATAAAAAAAAGTTCAAACCATAGGTTGTTTTCAAGAAATCCACTTTAAATAAAAGGTGGAAAAAGGTATACTATGCTAACATTAATCATAACAAAATAGGAATGGCTACATTTATCTCAGATAAAGTAGATTTCAGAGCAAAGAATATTATTTGGGAAAAAGAGAGTCCGTCTGTAATTGATAAACAGATGATTTCATCAAGAGAACATAAACATTTTAAAAGGGACAAAGCTTCAAAATACATGCAGCAAAACTGATAGAACAGACACATTCACAAATATAGTTTCTTTCGGCACTTCTCTCAAAACTTGATAGAACAATTTAGACAGAAAAACAGTGAGAACAAAGAAGACTACCTCAACAACACTATCAGCTAAACATAACTGGCATTTGTAGAAATTCTAATACCAGACTACTTAATCTTTATTAAGTGCACATGAACCATTTAGCAAGACAGACCAGGGCTGGTGCATAAAACAAGTTCAAGTTTAAAAGGATTCAAGCATTAAGAAAAATATTCTCTGACCACAATAAAAAAAAATTAGAAATCAGTAACAGGACAGTTTCGGGAAAATCCCCAAACTTTTGGCAACTAAACACCATACTTCTAAATAACTGCAAGGGCAATTAGACAGTATTTTGAAACAAAAATTAACACATAATATATCAACATGTTTGGGATGCATCTAAAACAGCATTTATGGGGAAATTTATAGCATTTAACACATACCGTAAAAGAAGAAAGATCTCAAGTCAAATGACCTAAGATTTCACCTTAAGAAACTAGAACAGAGCACATCAGATTCAAAGTAAGTAGAAGAAAAGAATAAAAATAGTAACAAATATCAATGAAACAGAAAACAGAGTAACAATAAAAAACCAAGAGCTAGATCTTTGAGAAAACCATTAAGATTAAAAAACCTTTAGTCTGACTGATAAAATCAAAAGGGAGGAGACACAATTTAATATATTAGAAATGAGAAAGAGAAAATCACTACAGACCCAAAGGGAAAATAAAAGTAAAATAAGGAAGCAGTATGAGCTGGGCGCAGTGGCTCATGCCTGTAATCCCAGAATTTTGGGGAGGTGGAGGCGAGAGGATTGCCTGAGGCCACAGGCTCGAGTCCAGCAACATGGTGAGAACTCATCTCTACAATAAATAAATAAATTTTAAAAATCAGCCAGGCATAGTGGTACACGCCTGGTTCCAGCAACTTGGAAGGCTGAGGCAGAAGGATCACCTGAGCCCCGAAGGCTGAGGCTGCAGTGGCCGTGAGCGTGCCACTGCACTCTAGTCTGGGCAACAACAGAGTGAGACTCTGACTAAAAAAAACAAAAACAAAAACAAACCATATGAACAAGAACGGGGCACAGCTCAAGTCTGTAATCTCAGCACTTCTGGAGGCTGAGGTGGGAAGACTGCTTGAGCTCAGGAGTTTAAGACCAGCTTGGACAACATAGCAAGACACCATCTCTCTAAAAAAAAATTTTGGGGGACTACAGGGGGGGTTTGAGGTTGAGGGGAGGATTGTCTGAGCCCAAGAGTCTGAAGATGCACTGAGATGCTATCACACCACCACACTCCAGCCTGGGCAACAGAGTGAGGTTTTGTCTTTTAAATAAAAATAAAGAAACAGTATAGCAAGTATATGCTAATATATTCAGTAACTACAACAAATTTCTTGAAAGACCCAAACTACCAAAGCTCCCTGAAGAAATGATAACCTGAATAATCCTACATTAATTAAGGAAATTAAATACATAGTTTAAAACCTGCCCATGAGAAACTGCAAGGCCCAGATAACTTCAGTGACTAAATCTACCCAACATTTAAGGAAGAAATAACACCAATTCTGCACAAACTCTTCCAGGAAATAAAAGTGAAAAAATACATCCCAACACATTCCATGATGGCACCATTATCCTGACATCAAAACCAGATGGAGACATAATTTTAAAAAATAAACCACACCCTAATAATACTCATGAAGCTAAAACTATTTTGTAAATTTTTAGCAAATCAAAGCCAATATACATAAAAAGGGATAATGCATTATGACCAAGTGTGGTTCCTCTCAGAAATGAAAGGGTTTGGGTTTTAACATTAAAGCATTAACACACTCAACCTGGAAAAGACATTTATGAAAAACCCATAGTTAACACCATACTTAATCATGAAAGACAATGATTTCCTCTAAGACTGAGAAAGAGACATGGATGTCTACTCTCACCACATCTACTCAACATTGTAATGGAGGTCTCTTATCCAGTACAAAGCAGCAAAAAAAAAAAAAAAAGGTATACACAGACTGAAAATGGAGAAGTAAAATCATCTTCACTAACAGATCACATGGTCATAGCTAAAAAAAATTTTTTTTTTTTTTTTTTTTTTTTTTTAGTTGGAGCCCACTCTGTCACCCGGGCTGGAGTGCAGTGGCACACTCATGGCCACCAAAGCCTCCTCGACCTGCGGGGCTAGGGCGATCCTTATGCCTCAGCCTTCCAAGTAGCCAGAACTACAGGCACACGCTACCACGTCCAGTTAATTTTCTGTTTTATTGTATAGATAGGTCCCACCAAGTTGCCCAGGCTGGTCTTGAGCCCCAGAGCTCAGGCAATCATCTTGCCTCAGCCTCCCAAAGTGCTGGGATTACAGGCTTGAGTCACTGTCCCCGGGACACTATAAAAATCTTAAAGATTTTTTAAATTTAAAAAAAAAAAAAAAGACTGGAATTAATAAGTTAAGCAAGGTTCCAGGATACAAGATCAATATCCAAAAAAAAATTTTTATATTCTAGCAATAAACAACCAGAAAGTGAAATTAAAAAAATAAAATACTGGTTGGGTACGGTGGCTTAAGCCTGTAACACTGCAATCACTCTCGGAAAGTTTGGAAGTATCTTAAAAAGTTAAACACATGCCTACCATGGGACCAAGTCTTTTTACTCCCAGATTTTTACTTAGGAGAAATGAAAACATGTCCTAACAAAGACTTGTTTGTAAATGTTCACAGCAGTTTAATCTGTAATAGTCTCAAATAGGAAATAACCCAAATGTCCATCAACAGGTAGAGAAACAAATTATGATACATTCATATGATGGAATACTACTCAACAATAAAAATGAACTGATACATGCCACAAATGGAATAATGTCAAAATGATTATGCTGAATGAAGGAAACAAAAACATATACTTCCATGTAAGTAATATTCTAGAAAATTCAACTAATTTATAGTGATAGAAAGTATATCAGTGGTTGCCGGGGTAAAGGGGATGAAGAGTAGGGAAAAAGATGGAAGGGGCAATTTCAAACAGACATTAGGAAACTTTTGGGTGATGAATATGTTCATTATTTTAAATTTTCAGGATACATATAAATATCAAATGCATCAAATTGTATATTTTAATATGTACAATTGATAATATATCAATTAAACTCAATAAAGTTGGAAAAGAGAGGGGGGAGAAGAGAAAAAAAAAAAATCTACCAATAGTATAAAAGACAGGCACCTTTTTCTGGATACCAAAAGTTTCTGAATTTTGTCTTGGTCCTCTTGCTATCCAGGTGCCAGTGCTGGGTTTTCATCCACACACCCTACTTTCATTAAGTGTAAAAATGATAGGAAAGCTATCTGGGGGAAAGAATTATGTACTAGGAAAGGGAGAAAATGAGTGCATACAGAATGCTCATTCTGTAATTTAAAACTCCTTGGCATAACAAACACCTCTAGGGGGTGAGATTCTAAGTGATTTTTCTTTGGTTTCTTTAAATTTTTATTTATTTTCCAAATTCCTTACAAGCATTACTACTTTGCTCTCTTAGAGAAAAAAAAATCAGTTTTAAAAGAACCACTTTTAATGCTCTTAAGTAAAAACTATTCAAAAAGAAACCATGGAGTTTTATTTATCCTAATAATGAATAGCATCAAATCATACACACATGAATCTGAGCATTAATTAGGATCAAAGAATACGGAGCTTCATTTATAAAGAATGAAGGACATACATGATATATGTATAGGTCAAAACCTCAAAAACAATGTTCTAAATTCTGAATTTTGAGAATCAACCACTGTATCTACCTAATGAGAGACATTTTAATAAGTTTTAATTGTTTTCCTGTCCCATGTGTTGAAGGTGAAGCTCTCCAATGCAAAAGGGAAAAGTCCTGTATGAATTCCACTGTCGGAGGCAGTGGTAAGAGGGTTCCTCTCCTATAAGGCTTATAAGCTTATAAACCAATCATGACTTCCAACACAATGGAATGTGTTGGAGAGGTAGAATTTCTTTTTTTTTTTTTTTTTTGAGTTGGAGTCTCACTGTGTCACCCAGACTGGAGTGCAGTGGCTGCCCCCGGGCCCCTGCAGCCTCAACTTGCTGGGCTCCAGTGATCCTTCCACCTCAGCCTTCCAAGTAGCTGGAACTACAGGCGAGCGCTACCACGCCCGGCTAATTTTTGGTTTATTGTAGAGATGAGGTCTCGCCAAGTTGCCCAGGCGGGTCTCGAACCCGCGGACTCAGGCAATCCACTCACCTCAGCCTCCCAAAGGCGCGGGATTACAGGCTGAGCCACCAACCCCGGCTGAGGCAGAATTTCTTAACCCTGCTTGTCTCAAGTTGTTAGTGTCAGACATTTATGTCATTTTTCAAAATAAGTGCAGAAAACCAGCAGAGAGTTCAGAAATGCTAAATGCTGAGAAAATGTGAGGTATTTCTTATTAAATACCTTCACATATCAAATTAGGTACAAAATGCTTTTTATGCAACCTGAATACAAACCCTGGAGTCCTCTTCCCCCTTTGGGTTTCTAAAAGAATAAATTAGCTTCTTAGTGATCAAATAACTTGGCTTAATTTTTCACTTTCATTTCAGAGAAAAGTGAAATTAGGCATATATATGCCACAATACTACAAACATACCATAATACACAATACTTACATGTCTTGGAGTGCTCATGTGATAGCATATAATTGGCGAGAGGCGGTGTGTAAGTTAAACACTGCAATGCTGCATTGGCAAAACAGGTATTGCCCAAATTCTGGAGCCCAGCTCCAACTCTGTGAGTTTGTTGCCACTTAAGATAAATCTTCTCAGATGGAAAAAGAACTTTCTGTGGCGGAGCAATGCCATCACCTAAGGCTAGAAAAACAAACAACAAATATTTAAAAACAAAGTTTTGCATGCTACTGAAGTGAAATAAATAGCAACACTTGACCAAACCTGAATCTCATCAAGATTCTAAATCTTATTATCAACTTGCTAGAAATACAGGTAAAAGGGGTTTTTTTTTTTTTTTTTTTTTTGAGTTGGAGTCTCACTCCGTCACCCAGGTTGGAGTGAAGCAGCACACTCACAGCCCCCCCAGCGTCGACCCACTTGGTTCAGGTCATCCTTTCACCTCAACCTTCCAAGTAGCTGGAACTACAGGTGCGTGCTACGATCCCCGGCTAATTTTTTGACTTACTGTAGAGATGAGGGCTTGCCAAGTTGCGCAGGCTAGTCTTAAACCCCTTGGGCTCAGGCAATCCTCTCACCTCGGCCTCCCAAAGTGCTGGGATTACAGGTTTTAACCACTGCACCCAGCCAGGGGAATTTTTTAAAAGACAGAAGCCAGAATGTGAGAAATTTTAAATGATTGTATTTCTTCAAAAATTAAATTGAAAGGACAAAAAGGGGGAGGAGGGCGGGGGACGGTGGCTCACACCTATAATTCCAGCACTTGGGGAGGCCAAACTGAGAAGATTGCTTGAGGCCAGGAGTTTAAGAGCAGCCTGGGCAACACAGTGAGACTTCTGCCTCTCCAGAAAATTTTTAAAAAACAGATTAGCCAGATGTGGTGGTGCATGTCTGTGGTTCCAACTAGTTGGGACACTGAGGCAGGAGGATCACTTAGCTGGGGGGTTTGAGGATACACTGAGCTATGATTGTGCCACTGCACTCCAGCCTGGGTGACAGAGTAAGACCCTGTCTCTTAAAAGAAAGGGGAGTGGGTGGGGGGGGGACTGTTACAGATTAAAAGAAACTGGAGACATGCACCAAATGCAAAGCATAGACCTAGTTTGGATGTTGCTTTCAATAACCATTGTTTAAAAAAAGTTATATGACAACCAGGGAAATGTAAACATTGGATGGATTTTTAAAATTAAAAACATTTTTCTTTAGATATAACACACTTAAATATTTATAGATGAAATATGAAATATTGGATTTGCTTTTTTAAAAAATGGGGGGGGTTTGGGTAAGTAGGTGGAGATATAACTAGCCATGACTTGATAAATGTCAAAGTTGGCTGATGGCTACTGAGAGTTCATTATAATTACTTTTATACATACTTAAAATTCTTCATAATAAAAAGTTTTAGAAATAACATAATCAATAGAAAGTACAGGATAAACTGATTCCCTTATAATGTTTGCTATGGATGCTAAATCAGTACCACCCCATCACTGTTGGCCTTATCAGATCTCTTGTATGGATCCCTTATAAGAGGTGCCACATAGTCTCAACTCTAAGGGTTAGTACTGATGTCATCCCCATTTTACCACTAAGAAAGCAGGTTTTGGCTGGGCTCATGGCTCAGCCTGTAACCTCAGCACTTTGGGAGGACAAGGCAAGAGGACTGCCTGAGCCCGGGGTTAGAGACCAGCCCTGCCAACTTGGCGAGACCTCATCTCTACAATAAAAATAAAAAATAACGGGCGTGGTAGCATGCATCTATAGTTCCAGCTACTCGGAAGGCTGAGGCGGAAGGATCGCTGGAGCCTAGAGGGTCAATGCTGGGGGGGTAGTGAATGTGTGTGCCACTGCACTCCAGCCTGGGCAAAGGAGTGAAACTCCAACTCCAAAAAAAAAAAAAAAAAAAAAAAAAAAAAAGCAGGCTTTGAACTCAGACTGCCACGTACTACTATGCACACATGGTATGTATGCTGTATGTGACCTAAAAAGGCTTTATCCATTTTTAAGACTGATAAACAGATTATTAATAACTAAGTATGCTAATAAGACTCAAGTGAAGCTCAAGAAACAACTTATTTAAAGCCGGGGGCGATGGCTCATGCCTCTAATCCCTATACTTTAGGAGGCTGAGGTGGGAACTGCCTGAGTCCAGGACTTTGAGACCAGTCTGGGCAATGTGAGACCCTGTCTCTATGAAACATCAAAAAATTAGCTAGGCAGGGTGGTACGTGCCTGAAGTTCCAGCTACTCAGGAGGCTGAGGCTAAGACCTGCTTGAGCACAGGAGGTCAAGGCTGTATGATCAGTGATCATGCCACTGCACTCCAACCCGGACTCAAAAAACAAGAAAAGAAGGTTCTAAGTCATCAATAGCAAGACTAATTTTTCAAAGGCTTGCCAGTTACTTGGTGCTACAACAAAAGGTTGAGATGCCCTATAGATGATTCTCCATTTGAGCAGAGATATTAATGGTTATTTAAGTATGCGAATGTAGGCTTTGGCTTGGTGGAGAATGAAGAACAAAATTTGGAAGAGATAAATGAGTCTGTGGGGAATGGAACAAGAGTCCTCAAAAAGGGGAGAATAGGGGGAGATGAGCTAAGTCCTAATGGAGAGAGAGAACCCCTGCAGCCCCAGAAGGGTGAAGCCCACGGAGAAAGAGGTCCTGTGGGAAAGTCTTGCTGGTGAGGAGCCAAAGGACTTTCAATCTCTGTGTGTAACATTCAACTGTTTGTGTTTCATGATATAAACTTTCCCCCCACTCAAGACACCTTCAGAAAACCACACCCACCCATTCCCACATCACAATGAGAAACTCACTAAGAGGAAACAAAACAATATGAAGATCAAATTATTCTAAGCCAACAATCTGACTAGAAACTAATTCTACTATTTCTGTGCATTTCAAATCTTCAAGTCTTCAAATCCAAAAGTCTTACAAGTACCAAATAAAAGTGGCAAAATCTCATTTATCTGGATAAGTTTTAACAAATGTAACCACATTTATATTATTTTAAATGTAACATTTATATTATCTGCTTTCTTTCAAAAAGCTTTCTTTCTTTCTTTTTTGAGTTGGAGTCTCACTCTGTCACCCAGACTGGAGTGCAGTGGCCGCTCCCGGCCACCACAGCCTCGACCTGCTGGGCTCCGGTGATCCTTCCACCTCAGCCTTCTGAGAAGCCAGAATTACAGGCACACACTACCATGCCCGACTGATTTTTTGATTTATTGTAGAGATGAGGTCTCACCAAGTTGCCCAGGCAGGTCTCGAACCCCCGGGCTCAGGCAACCCACTCACCTCAGCTCCCAAAGCGCGGGATTACAGGCTGAGCCACCGAGCCCGGCTTCCAAAAAGCTTTCCTACTACAGATAATGTTATACTGGAAAAAAAAAAGCTGGGTAGAGTCCATTAATCAAAAGACAACTACACTAAGTCCCCTATATATGAACAAGTTCTGTTGCAAGTGTATGTTCATAAGTCCAATTTATTTGTAAGTCCAACAAAGTTAACCTAACACAATCAACTATATAGTACTATACTATAAGTTTTTTAAATACTTTTCACACAATAAAAACAAACACAAAAAATAAAGAAAACAATTTAAATTTTACAATATAGCCTTGCATGTACATGACAATGTACACCATACACATAAACTAACTTGATGGTTCATATGTAGGGAACTTACTGTTTTTTTTTTTTTTTAGTTGGAGTCTCACTCCATTGCCCAGGCTGGAGTGCAGTGGCACACTCACGGTCACCCCAGCATCAACCTACTGGGCTCCAGCAATCCTTCTGCCTCAGCCTTCCAAGTAGCCGGAACTACAGGTGCATGCTACCAAACCCAGCTAATTTTTTATTTCTTGTAGAGACACGGTCTTGCCAAGTTCCTGGGCTGGTATTGTACTTTGAAATACATCTTTAGGCTGGCACAGGGGGTCATGCCTGTAATCCCAGCACTTTGGAATCACTTGAGCAGGAGGCAGGAGGATCTCTTGAGCCCAGAAATTTGAGACTAACCGGGTAACATAGCGAGACCTCATCTCTACAAAAACTAAAAAAATTAGGTGGGTGTGGTGGCACATGCCTGTATTTCCCAGCTGTGTGGGAGGTTGAGGCAAAAGGATCGTATGAGCCCGGGAGTTTGAGGATGCATCACGCTACTGTACTCCAGTCTGGGGAAAGAGCAAGACTCCAACCAAAAAAAAAAAAAAAAAAAAAAATTTAAAAAAAAATTTTTTTTTAAAAACAGACATCAACTTAGGGAATTATGTTGGTTTTTGTTGTTGTTGTTGTTTTGTTTTTTTTAGTTGGAGTCTCTGTCACCCAGACTGGAGTGCAATGGCCGCTCCCGGTCACCACAGCCTCGACCTGCTGGGCTCCGGCAATCCTTTGGCCTCAGCCTTCCAAGTAGCCGGAATTACAGGCATGCGCTACCACGCCCGGCTGATTTTTTGATTTATTGTAGAGATGAGGTCTCGCTGCCTAGGCGGGTCTCGAACCCACAGACTAAGGCAATCCAATCACCTCAGCCTCCCAAAGGCGCGGGATTACAGGCTGAGCCACCGAGCCCAGCTAATTTAGGGAACTATAATAACTACTGGTTAACTGACAAGTTAATGTAATGCCTGCCTATGGCAATACCTTGCAAAATAAGCCCCCCTCAGAAAGTTCAACTCACTGCCAGCATTTATACAGGTGCTTCTGGTAGTGATTTTGTCTTTTTAAAAAAAAGTACCTTGATCCTTTTGTGGTGATGGCTTTGATTTATCAGGTACAGATGAATTCGAATAAACTACAGCACCAGGTACTGGTCCTAAAGATAGGGTATGATTTGAAACATCATTTAATGGAGACACAGCACCCCAGCTGGCAGAACTTGCATCCATGTCTCCAGGTGAGACTGCTCGGAGCTGCCAGGCTGATTCTGACAGGTTGATGGGTCTGAAGATTCAGCACCTTTGTCAACTATGGTCATTGTTCAACTCTGCAAAAGACCAAAAGCACACATTTGTTTCATAAGGTGAGAATCTTACGAAAGCAATCTACTTATTCTACCATTAGATCTTGGAAAAGTATTCTAGTCGTTTTAAGTTATTTTCAAACAAGTCATCCAAAAATAAAAACAACAGTACTTTCTAACACTTTGTAATAATTTCCTTGGGACATTTAGCAACATGCTAACCTGAATGTCAACAATGTTTACTCTAAAGTCTTCAGGGATGCATTTGACTGGAAAACTCATTCTATTCCATGTTCCCTAAAAGTCTGATATTTCAATATAATCAGGCATTTCAATTTCCAGTTGTATTAAGGACCTAACTTTTCCCTCTCTAGTGCTTAAAACTAGAAACAGTATGCACAATAATATTGTATTATACATACTGTCAACTAAATCTTCAATTTGTATATAATTCCTCAGAGAAAAGTTTCAACTACACAAAGAGAAAATCTAGACTTACTTTTGTGCTTCAAGTCCAAAATGGCATGGTATGAAATATTTTACATCTTAAAAAATTATAATTATAGGAAGTTTCACCTTGAAACAAACTCATTTTTCTGAAGAGGCTCATCTATATGGTATGAATGACTTTTTACATGAAACCCATAGGACATTATTGACATCAAACGTGAACACAAATACATACTACAAAAGTACTTCATTATAATCTTCTTTCTGAATCCTATTTTAAAATCTTAGCACCACCACTAATTGAGCATTTTCTATGTGCTGAGCATTACATGAACTGCTCAACATACATTAACTTGCTTACTTTTTATAATGAACCTATGAGAGATCAGACAGAATCCACAGGTCTACAAAATGAAGCAACGATAACCCAAACTAGTCAGCTACTGGGACGAGAAGCTAGACCTAACATTCCCAGCTGGGCTTCCTTCTGGCTCTGCCACCTAGTCAAGAGGACTTTCAGGAATACTTCTGGGAATCAAATCTAGATATGCTGCTCCTGTGTAGAAAACCTTTCTGGGGGGCCTCAACTGCCCACAGCACAACAGGCTAACATCTAGACCTGCCTTTGTCTGACCCAGTAGCCTCTATGGACATTCCCTATGTCACGTTTCCATCATACTGAATTCATTTTTTGTCCCTTCTCTCTCTTGGCTCTGCACATGCTGTTTTCACCTGCTCTTTTCCATCCTTTCCCCCTTCCCGTCAGTTAACACTTTCACTTCTCAGTTTAGAATTTCTTTCCTCTGGGACACTTTCCCTGCCAGGCCTTTCCCCCAAGATTGGGTGAGAAACTTCTCCTAAAAGACCCCACAGTACCCCCGAGCTGATTTCTACAGCAGTGCATCAGCTGTTTGACTCGTTGGTCTCCACCATGGGCTTGCTTATATCCCCCGCCCTGGTATAGAGAAAGATTTTCATATACTTGTTAAACAAATGAATGAACACATTCTGGAAACAGGAAGCAACTAGTGTTTCCTTTCAGCACCAGCTTGTGCTGAGTGATTTATATACAGTATCTAATTTAATCTTTAAAGGCTCTGAATTAGGAATGGCTTTAAAATTTGTTTTAAAAAGTATCTGACACTGTGAAGTACCACAGAGTATTATCCTTGCTGGGAAGTATGAATAATAACATGCCCATATAATTGTCATTTCAATGAACCAATGTCACAATAAGTTTGTTTTTAAAAAACCTCAATGTTGCTGTGCGCAATTTTTAATTAAGGTAAAATTATCACCCCAAAAAAGTACAACCTTAAAGTTTTTGGAATCTTATGTAGAAATAGAAAATGTCTGTTAGATTTTAATGAACTAAGAAAAAACTAAACTGAAATTTTAAATCAATTGAACATACATGGCCCTGCTTCAGGAAGAAAGCTTGAGTCATAGTATCCAAATAAAGTTTACACTTTCCTCATCCAACAGTCAAAAGAAATTTTGAAACAGTGTGAAGACAGAAGAAAAGAGGAGAAAAAGAAAGTCAAAGCAGAATATTAAGAAATGGTTAATACAGCTCTATTTACCATAACATTAAATAGCAGCAAAAACCGTGATTTTCTTGGAATGAACATCCCTTTTAAAAGAGTCATTAATAAATGACCAAATAAAACCCTTTTACTTGCTTCAATAACTTTGATGAAGGGGAAGAAAATTCAAAATAAAAATAAAAAAACAACTCAAGTCATCATCACTACACTGCATTATAATTTTGGAAAAACAAAGCCAAAACCCATTCTTCATTTGTATGTATATTCGGTCAATGAAGTCTTACCCCCAAACCATGAGGTATCAAACTAAACTCCACCTGCTACAGACATAACCTTTCTTGAAACCAAACAATGTTGGGCAGGATTTAGGATTCATATGGTTACATATTCTTTACTCTCAGGAAAGTTTCCAAATATTACTGCTATAAATACCAGACTTTCAAGCAACTACTTCAGTGAAACGTTAAAAAATTCTCTTAACATCTTCTGATGATACACAAAGTTACAAGAGCATGTTTTTAAAAAAAAATTTTTAAAACAATATCTCCCTTGAGTGACCAAATGCTAGAATGCATTATTCTTATTTCATTTTAAAAAGACTATCACTGTTTAAACACTGTGGCACACCACATACATTGGGGTAATAATATCAGCAGCATTTAAAAAGAAACTATTACACTCTGCTTCTTTATAAACAATGTAATCCACGTTCTTGAAGCATTTCCCTTACACGACAAAAACACAGACAAGCTTTAAAAAGACACAACCTTGATTACAATTACATTTAAGCCAACAAAACGACTCGCCTTCAACTTTACAAACCAAATACTTACTGCAGACTCGATTCAATGGCACAGAAAAGAAAATGAAACTGACCCTAATTAAAAACAAATAAGTGAAACTGATTGTTCATATCCCCCAGGCGCTTTGAATGAGTAACACAGTAAAAGGGAGATTTATGTAAAAATTTACAACTCTTGGAAAAACGTTGAGACGCCACAAATAGGAGAACCAACAACACTTGAAAAAGAGGTGTTAACGCAATAGTTTCTTCAAAGTTCTACTGCTGACTGTATTTACTTTAAATAACCAACGTGCTTTCCCATAAACAAGCAAGCCCTGAGGCCTCTGAATATCAGAGCTGTTCAACAAAGGTAATCGCGACTGCATCCGCTGCAGGAGGTTAAAGTCCTGGGCTGTAAAACTCGTCCCGTCAAATTTTCCCCTTTTCCTTTCCAACATCTGAGACCGACCCCCCCCCCCCCGCCAGGTAAACTGGCTCCTCCCGCCCGAAATAAAGACCGCGAGGAAGACACACATGCTTTCGGGGCGCCGCCCGGCTCCCCCTCTCCCCCCGGGTGTCCGCTCCGCCCGGGCGGCCGGCGTGGGCAACTCGGACGCTCGGCGGCGCGGCCAGGTGGACGGCCCGCGAGGGCGCGCCGGGGAGGGGCGCCCCGGGGGGGAAAGTTTGTCTCTCGGCCGGGGACGGCGTGGGGGCGGGGGGGCGAGCCCCCTCCGAGGGGGGCTCGGGACGGGAGGTGGCAGCCACGCGGGGGGCGGCGGGCGGGCCGGGGACGCCGGGCTCGGCGGCCGGCGGCCAGCACACGCCCACCCCGGCAGCCCCGAGCCGGCCAGGCCGCCCCGGAGCCCCCGCCAGCCCCCCGGCCCACGGCCGAGGGGGCGGGCTGGGGCCGGGTGGGGGTGGGGGAGCAGTGTCCATGGCAACCGGGGGGGCCCCGGGCCCCCCCGCGCAGCCCGCTTCTCCCGGCCCCGGCCGCCGCCCCCTCCTCCCCGGCCTGGCCGGCCGGGCGGTGGCGGCGCTGCCCCTGGCGCGGCGGGGGTCCCGGGCGGCCCGCGGCTGCGGAGGGGGCGGCGGGCGAGGAGCCGTGCCAGCCCTGGCGGGCCGCGCCGGCTGAGGGGCGGCCGGGCCAGCGGCGGCCGGGGCGCGCCGGGGGCTCCGCGGGCCGCACGCCGGCCTGCGGCGGGCGGGAGGAGGCGGGCGCTTACCTGACCCGGCTCGGTGCTCGCTCCATCCCCCTCGGCTGCCGCCGCCGCCGCCCCCGCCGCACACAGCCCAGCCGCCCGGCGGGGGACAATGACGTGCCTCCATCCGGGCACCGCCGCCGCCGCCTCCGGGTCAGCGCCGCGCCTGCAGCACCCCGCCGGGCCGCCAGGGGGGGCGCCAGGGCCGCGCCCCCCCCGCGCCCCCCCCCGGGGCCGTCGCGCAAGAGGCAAGAGGCTCGGCGCGCAGCTAACGGGCCCGGCGAGCGCGGGAGGGGCCGTCGCCAAAGGGCTGCGGGCGAAGGCCGGCCTCGCGCGTCACCAGAGCGCCGGCCGGCCCCCGCAGGCCGCGTGCTGATTGGCGGAGCGGGCCCCGGGGGCTGGGGCCGGGGGGGGGCTCCTTCCGCTCGTACCGCCGGGAGCCGAGCCGCACGGCCCGCAGCCAGGCTTCGCTCGGGCCGGGACGCACTCCCAGGCGCGGGGACACGGCTCCCGGAAAGCCTGCTTCTCGCGCCCCTCGCCCTCTGCCACTGCGGTGCGTCCCTCGGCCCGGCCGCCTCTGAGTCCGCGGGACCCCACCCGGCGCCGCGCCCTGTCCCTCTCACTGTGTTCCAGGAAGGGGAGAGCCTTAAACCAGGCGCCGGAAAGCGGGAGACCTCTGTGGACCCTGTCAGATCTCATCTCGAATCCCAGCATTCGGCCGGCCTTGGGGCGCTGCACCAGCTCTTGCTCCAGAGGGCCAGATCCAGCTTCCAGTCACTCATTGGACGTCTCCACCCCAGGGGTAACAACGAGTTCATCCTTGCATCTTCCCTCCACCATGATCCTATCCCCCCTGCTTTGCTAAGCACGTGACACTCTCCCTCACCGACCAGATCCTTCCTCCCTGATAGCCTCTCTCCCTCTTCACACGATCCAGCCCCCTTTCACCAAGTCGTGTCCATCTGGCCTACCCGAGACTGTGGTCCTGACCCCCCTGAGTCATCCTTTCTTTGCCCACCAAGCCCTGCCAAGGCTCATCTCTGGCCCTCCGCTCCCTTTCCACACTGTGAGGTGGCCCGGGGGATCTTTCAAAAAAACAGATCATGTGACTCCCCTCCTCAGAGCCTTCCTTGGCACACAGAAAAGCCTGAACTCCTTAGTTGGGCTTTGGAAGTCCCAAGTTCCCTTTCTCTTTTATGTGTTGCAACCATCACAAACGCCTACATATTTCCCGAACCCGCTCCACCCCACTTCTCCATTTGCTTATAGAAAGCCTACCCATGCCTCCTCTTCCATGAATTCCTTCTTGAATCCCCCATCAGAATTGTATTGTTCCCCCTATAGGTTGTATTTTTTTTTTTTTTTAAGAGATGGAGGAATCGCTATTTGCACAGGCTGGCCCGAAATTCCTGGTTCAAGTATTCCCCCCCCTCAGCCTTAGGGGAGCTGGGATTACAGGCACTTTAAACACCACCTGCTTGGCTGCATCTCTTTTTGGCAGCATTTTTTCATATTATTTAGAAAGAAATCACTCAAGTAATTTTTAAAAAAATTTACTGGGGTTTCTTCTACCTTTTTTTTTTTGGGGTTTTTTTTTGTGTGGAATATCTTTTTTCCAACTCTCCACCTTCAGTCTCTATGTTTCCTTACAGTTAATTTAGGCAGTGTGTAGCTGCAAAGAAAAGAAACAGCAAAAAACTGTGCACTTTAAACTTCCTCTGGCCCTTTTGAATTTTGATGCTATATTCTACATCTTCTTATATTGCTTATTTCTTTACAAATTAATAACAAATTAAAGTTATTATGTTTAATAGTGCTGTGTTTTAGTTTTCTTACAAAAGATATGTCTTTTCTCATTATAATTACAGTATTAGGATAAGTATTAAGGTAAGTATATTTTGTCTATATACTTACTTTTACAATGAGTTTTATACCTTCAGAGGTTTTCTTATTATATTTTAGCATCCTTTCTTTCAGTTTAAAGAACTCTCTTTTTGCACTTCTTGCAGGACAAGTCTGGTAGTAATGAGTTCTCTCAGCTTATGTTTGAGTGGGCACATATTTATTACCTTTTTAGCTATCCCAGACTATATTGCTGGTGGCAGTGTTTGCGTTCTTTGACACTCTGAATATATTGTCCCCCTCCCTCCTGGACTGAAAGCTTTCTGCCAAGATGTCTCATGCGAAGTGCATTGGAACTGTTTTGTATGTTATCTTTTTTTTCTCTCTCTCACAGCTTTCAGAATTATTTGACTTTTGGGAATTTGATTATAATGTATCTTATTTGGATTGAATTTGATTAAGGGCCTTTGACTTTCATCAATCTGGATAGTCATATCTTTCTCCAGGCTTAGAAAGTTTTCTCTGATTGTTTATTTGAATATTCTTTCTATCTCTTTGTCTTTTTCAGCTTCCTCATTAACTCTAATAACCCCCAAATTTGCTCTTTGGTGCATCCAATAGATCCTGTAGGCTTTCTTTGTTCCTTTTTATTCTTTTTTCTTTTTCCATCATTGTGTATTTAAAATAACTTGTCTCCATGTTTATATTTCGTCCTTTAAAAAGTTCTGTTAATGTCCTTTGTCCACTTTTTTTTAGAAAGCAGGATTATTGAGAGGACAGAAAGGCTCCCACAGTGGGAGGGGACCCAGGGGGTTGCTTCTTTGTCCACTTTTTAATGGAGTCATTTTTTTTCTGTTGATTCATTTGAGTTTCTTATAGATTCTGGAAATTAGGCCTTTATCAGATACATAGTTTGCAAATATTTTCTCCCATTCTGTGGGGTGTATCTTTATTCTGTCAATGGTTAATGTTCAACATCACTAATCATCAGGAAAATGCAAACCAAAACCACAATGAGAATACCCCAACTCACAACAGTCAGAATGGCTATTATTAAAAAGTCAAAAACAATAGATGTTGGCAAGGCTGTTTATAAAAGGGAATACATACACTATTGGTGGGATCGTAAGTTACTTCAACTCCTGTGGAAAGCAGTGTGGCTATTTCTCAAAGAACTAAAAATAGATTTGCCATTTGACCTAGCAATCTCATTACTGGGTATATACCCAAAGGAGTATGAATTGTTCTACCAAAAAGACACCTGCACTTGCATGTTTATTACAGTACTATTCACAATAGCAAAAACATGGAACCAACCTAGGTGCCCATCAATGACAGACTGATGAACTGGAGAAAGAAAATGTAGTGTGTATACACCATATAATACACACAGCTATAAAGAAGAATGAAATTACACCATTTGCAGCAACATGGATGACGCTGGGGTCTATCATGCTGAGTGAGTTAGCACAGAACAAAATAAAACATGTTCTCACTCATAAGTGGGAGCTAAACACTGGGCTCACACAGGGACAAGAATGGGACATTTGATACTACCAAAACGGGGAGGAAGAGAGGGAATAAATGTTAAAAAAACCCATCCATCAGGTACCATGCTTAACCCGTAGGATGTGGGCTCAATAGAAGTCCAAACCTCACCATCATGTAATATACCTGTTTAACAAACCTGCATATGTATCCTTTGAATCTAAAATAAAATTAAAATTAAAACAAATAAAAATTCAAATAACTTGTTTTCAAGTTAGTTAATTAATTCTTTTGTTTGTTCAATTCTGCTGTTGATACTCTCTACTGTGTTTTTTTTTTTAATTTTGCTTATTGTATTTTTTCAGTTCTTGGATTTTTGTTTGCTTTCTATTATAATCTCTGTTAAATTTCTCTGATGAATTTCTAAATCATTTCTCTGTGATTTTTTGAAGTTTATTGAGTTTCCTTACAATAGATATTTTGAATTATTTTTCTGAGAAATCACCCTTCTTCATTATTTCAGGTAAGCCTCTGATGTCCTATCTGACCCTTTGGAAAGGTCGTATTTCTTTTTATATTTTTGATGCTTGTAGAAGTGTGATATTGTCTGCACATTGAGGGATTATATATTTTTTCTACTCATCATAGTCTGGCTTTGCTTGTGCCCATTCTTCTTCAATAGGCCTTCCAGAGATTCTAAGCAGATTGTAGTGTTTCCAGAGCCTGCTACTACTGCAGTTACCATAGCCAAAGAAGACGTTCTGTGTGCAGGTTTGCCATGGCGCTGATGTCACTCTCCTCTCCCTACCTTTTTTATTTACTGTAGTTCACCAACCTACTAAAAGAGGAGGTGGTCATGCAAATGGATAATAAGGCTTAAGGTCTTTGCTGAATACAATAATTAATATATAGCTGAATGTTTGGTGATGAAAAAATTTTTAATTGTTTTTAAGTGAGAAAACTTGCCATTTTAAAGATTAATTTTCCTCCTAAAGCTATAATTCATGTATTATATAACTGTAGACTAGTAAAGAAAAATGATATAAAATATAGAAAAACACTAAAAGATAATTTTCTCTCTTTTTATTCCACACTCAAGCATTAATAGATCCATCTAAAATCTCAGAGAGTATTTAAGAAATAAAGAGTTACACAGCAGTAAGAAAAATAATGCATAAAATTTGCTAGATTAAAGACAAAACCAAAGGTTATCTTATTTTTCAGATTAATATACTTATATTTAGCTTTCTATTTACTATTGATTAGGGCTCTATTCATAGATTCTGTAATGAAAGATTATAAATTTATCAAAATTTTAAATAATTATGAACTTGTACATTTTTTGATATAAAAAATAAAAATTATTTTTGTCCAGTAGAAAATATAACTCCAAAAGTAACAGTATAATCAACATGTAGGATATAAATCAGTTTTGTATTCATTCATTTCTGTTCTGGTTAATTACTTAAGTTTATAGAATTTTTTTGAACCAATGTTACCACTCTCCTGGGTCCTTCAAATAATTTTTTTAAGTTGAAATGTATTTAATATGTATTTTAATAAAGACCATCTTTTAAAAATCACATTTTGACAGAGTGGATTTTTTATGCTATTGCTTTAAGAAGAATCCCTTGAATATTTCCCTCCAGCTAAAGTCATAAAAGGAAAGAGAACCCTTTGATACTCTAGCAATATTTTGTGTGGCATAAACCCTATTGGGTGAGTTGTAGTATTTAATTGACAATGTTTATTCACTCTATATAATATCACCGGTGAGGGAACAAAAATATCTACATAGAAACCAATAACCTCTGAAAATATAAGTCCTGAATTTCAGCATTTCTCTTTTTAAGACTCAGTTTTAATAAATCTGTCTGATCCTATGGCTTGAAGTCAACCAGACTGAGGAATTCTGGCAGAAAAGAAATCAAGGTCATCCAAGGGATACTCGCTTAGAATAGTCTGTGCAGGTAAATCAGACTGACTTCCAAGGCTGAGTAATTGTAGAGAAAAGGAGTATCCGTTTTTTTTTTTTTTTTTTTAAGTGGGTAAGACTAAAGTCTTCCCAATTACTTTGGTCTAATGGGAGTGCTCTGGAAACAGTCACTTAGTATACAAGGCCCAGTAAAAAACAGTAATTTTGGAAATGAATGGGAGAGTGCTTCTGGATATTCTCCAACAAACAGTGGGTACAGACTGTGAAACAGTTGTTACAGACTGCACTAGCATGGGTTGTTCAGGAGTAGTCAGCTTGATAGCCCAAACTGTCCATATGATCACTACTGCCAAATCTCCTTATGGCTACCAAGATAACACTATGGGAAAGACTTTTTCTTTGTCCTACTTTTCATACATAACCTGGGAAAGTTCTGCCTGACTAGCAGAGGGACTATTGGAGTGGTGGACACGGAGGACATTGTTAACTATGTAGAGTCTCCTTACAGCAGTGACAATGTGTGCCAGTGACAGAAGAAATAGTAGCAGGAAAGAAAATCTACCACCAGACAGATAGAATCTTTTACTCTGAGATATTCTCAAGCTGACTGACACTTCTAGACTGAGAAAATTGGGGCACTTAAAGTATACTCTTTGAGGAGAAACTCATGAAAAAATGGTAGTACATATTTTACTAACTAGAAAGGGTAAAGGGCCGGGCTCGGTGGCTCAGCCTGTAATCCCGCGCCTTTGGGAGGCTGAGGTGAGTGGATTGCCTGAGCCCGCGGGTTCGAGACCCGCCTGGGCAGTGAGACCTCATCTCTACAATAAATCAAAAAATCAGCCGGGCATGGTAGCGCATGCCTGTAATTCAGGCTACTCGGAAGGCTGAGGCGGAAGGATTGCCGGAGCCCAGCAGGTCGAGGCTGCGGTGGCTGGGAGTGGCCACTGCACTCCAGTCTGGGCGACAGAGTGAGACTCCAACTCAAAAAGAAAAAAAAAAAAAAAAAAAAAGAAAGAGTAAAGGGAAAGATGAGTTACTAAAACGAAGTTGAACTTTATGTATTCACAGCTAAAGTTTTAATGTGGACCTATACTGATTGTTATGGGTAGAATTGTGCTCCCCCTTCCAAATTAATGTGTTGAACTCCTAACTCTGCCTCTGAACATGACCTTATTTTGAGACCAGATCTTACAGAGGTAATCAAGTTAAAATGAGATTATTTGGGTGAATTCTAATCCAAAATAATCTGTTTCCTTATAAAAAGGGAAAATGTGGACACACACACACACAGAGAGAGAGAGAGAGAGAGAGAGAGAGAGAGAGCCATGTGAATATGAAGCCAATGAGAGAATCCTGAAACAAATCCTTTCTTCACAGGTTTTAGGAAGAATCAACCCTACCATTCATCTTGATTTCACATTTCCAGCCTCTAGAACATTGAAAGAAATTGTTTAAGCCACTCAGTTTGTAACATTTTATTA